>CAUZXS010004247.1:5000-30000 GCA_963585895.1 Sepioteuthis lessoniana
TCAGTTTACTCAAACAATTCAGTTTAGCATAAGTATGCTGTTAGTTTTATTAAACCCATAGACAAGGCTCTATCAGGTGCTAACCACTCCGGGCCAGAGTGGACCTGGGAGCAATGGCAATGAAGGGGTACTCCGCATTCCCCAAAGCTCTAGCACTGCTGGAAACTCACCATCAGATTGTTTAGAGTCATATTCTGGACACTCGTTAGGCGGGGGGTCTTACCCCTCTGCAGAGATGCAGTCAGTGTATTCTACAGCCCCAGCCGACAGGGCAAACAGATTCTGGGTTGTACATGAGTTGTTCGTTATTATTACTATACATTTAGCGAGTTTTTCATCCACGTTAGTAGATTCTTCTCGTCTCTAAGCCTCTTTTCTGGGTATTTAAATTGATCTTAATGTTATATAATTAAGGAATGATTTTTTTATATTAATCATTTTTCGTTAATTATATTTTATCATTCAATTTGTGTTACATATTGACCTTCGAGCCAGTCGTCAATCGAGAAACAGGTGCATCCGCTTGAAGATATCAAGATATAACCTTGACCGTGGATGGGTTGAATTCGGTGCAAATGCGACGCTCAGAGAAAGCAGGTGGGTGTCAAACAATTATATAACCCGGTGCCACAGAGAGTCGGAGTTAGTTGGTGTCAGTTGCAGTTGAAGTTCGAGTTGCAGTTCGAGGCAGTGAGAACCAGCTCCCAGCAGAGGGCTTGGGCCCACAGGACCCCCGGTTGAGCAGCCCAGCTGAATGAGAAAGAAGTGCTGCTAAAGACAGAGGAACTTGGGGTCAATATGTTTCAATCTGTTCAGTCTCCAACTCACCTCTCACACACAACCCTTTTGCAACCTTTTCGTAAATAAAGTGTGAGAGGTATATTTTCTAAAGAAGTGTGTTCGCTCGTCATTATTGTTAATTATGTTTCCGCATCTATATGTATACGTATAGTTGTATCACGGCTATACAACATTTCGTTGGGCTTTGAACTATTCGGGTTAAGAGTTCAGGTGCATAATCACAGGGTACAGTTTTACGCTCGCGCACAAAGGATATGACAATCACCATTGTCATAAAAAACCCTAGACAGGAAGTGGGGCTGAAGTGTGGTTGACGTCATGCCCGGAAGAGAGGATCCTGAGAATTTGAGGGTTTTGAAGAAGAATCAGTTGAGAGTTGAATTTGGGCCGTTGAAGATGATGTTGGGTTTTTCGGATCTTTACCGGCAGAGATGAATTGAGATCTTAAACACCACAGGATGCACCGCGCGTTGGGGTTAGTATGGGGTTAGCAAAGACTTTTAAGAATTGTGTCTCTCTCCTTGTGTCGATGAACTGAAGCCACAAGTTAATAAAACCGTTCGTACCGGAACAACAGGATCCACCTGTTTCCGCCTGTATTGTATTTGCGTTTTGCCTTTGTAAATGTGTTTGTATCACAGTTGTGATTGATATCATTATGGTTATGGCTATACAACATTAGCAATTCTGAGTTCTGGATTGTTCCAATTTTTCCTCAGATTTCCAATCACCCCAGTCTTTTTTTCCAAATCTTTGGCAATCGTTCCCAGTGCACCAATTACTATTGGTATCACTTTCATTATCATCCACAGTTTTTTTTTAGTTATTTTGCAAGGTCCAAAAATGTGTCTATCTTTTGCTTTTTTTATTTTCACTCTGTGATTTACTGGAACGATAACATCCACTGGATTACAAGTTTTTTTGTTTTTTTTTATTGCTAAGTAACACTTTATCTGGTCTTCTTAGCCAGATTAGGTGATCCGCTTATATCGAAAAATCTTGCTCCGGTATGGCAACCAAGCTAGGAGAAGGAAAAACTCTGAAATCATTACCCGAGATGTTTTTTTTTTCGGGAGAATCTATAGCATATTTGTGATCCATTCTTCTGCCATCAGCTTCTCCAAGAATTGTGGCTGGTTCTACAGAAACATTCACCACTATAAACAAATCAGGTTGATAGTCCAACAGTTCGTATTTTCCAACGAACTGTTTGGTTTTCAAACATCAAAATAGACTGGAGAGTAGAGGGGAAAAAAAAAAACACCTGCGAAAAATCTAACACAAAATTGAAAAGGAACAGCCAACCCATCAAAGCAGTCACCACGATATAAACCAAAAACGACATCACCCAAATCATTAAAAAAAAAACCCTGACAAGAACAGGACACTAGAAACACGCGTAACAGCAAAATAAATAATTTAAAAAATAAATCTCTTTGTGGACCTATTCTTTTTAGAATATTTTATTTTTTCTCTCTTTGGACCAACAAAAAGAGAATATATATATATATATATATATATATATATATATATATATATATATATATATATATATATATATATATAAGTGTGTGTGTGTGTGTGTACTTCAATACATAAATATATATAATGTCTATTTTCTTCATAAGAAAATAACGATAAAATCCAGACTTATTATAATATGTAAAAACATTTTTTTCCATATTCCTTGGTAAAAAGGGTTATTTGCGAATTGCTTTTGGCTAAAGCAGACAGAAAAGAGCTACTTTTCTCTTAGAAACATTTCTTTTCTGTCGAAGGAGGGTATATCAAAGATAGGATGGGAGACTATATTTGAGGGCTGATGCATACAAATAATTTACATGAGAGTCAAAAATCTCAAAATACTTCTAAACATCTTTTATTCGTTTTCTATAACTTTACTATAATTAAGCGTAAAGTTGGAATCATTTGTTGTTCGTTTACTCCTCATGAATATAGGTATGTGCAAATTTGCCCGATTTTATAAAGAAAATAGTTCACTTTCTACATTTCATTTTCCAGGCCACAAAAAAAAAAAAAAATCTTGAAGGTAACAATGGACATTTTCGGTAGTTTTACAACATAAGCTTTTAAGAAATCACATATACGATCCAGGAACAAAAAATGCATTACATCGTGTTATCTAGGGCTGGTAGACTAGCAAACCTACACGAGTGAGTTCGATTCTCATTAGGTGCCCCGTTCATGCGGCCTTGTGCTACATCTAAGCAAAAAACTTAGTAAATTAGCAGATTCTGAAAGGAACAATCGCCAATTTCTATACTTTTACAATATAAACAATTGCGGAATAACACATTTTATTAAGGAACAAGATTTGTGTTACATAGTTTTATCCAGGGTAGAAAAGCAAAATTTGTAGGGAATAATGAATCTGATTTTAAAATAAAATAAAAAATTATGGAACAAATAATTTATCCTCCGGTGTTCCTCAGTTCTTTCTTATTTTAAATATTCAGGAAAGATGTACTTCGTAAAATAAAATCAGAAATAAAAATATTTGCAGATTATATCTTCCTGGTCCATTTAAAAAAAACAACACAGTGGAATCTCGAAAAACTCTCCTATTAGGAAGATATTCGGAAATAAAGATTAACATAAGAAAATCTAAAGTACTACATACTAGATCCAAAAACTTCTACGTTGAATACAAATTTGGCAACAGTGACATTTAACAGTAAATGGGGAATATGCTTTAGGGATCACGTTTGATGATCAGGTTTGATGACTACGATATATTGACTATTGTATTGAGGGCAAATTGAACGATTGGTTTTGCCATATATATCTTTTTCAGGTTCTCTCTCTCCCTCTCTCTCTCTCTCTATCTCTCTCTCTCTCTCTCTCTCTCAATATATATATATATATATATATATATCATGTAATAATAATATAATATATAATAATGTTAATATATATATATATATAGATACATATATCATGCTATAATAATATAATGTATAATGATGTTTATATATATATATATATATATATCATAGTATAATGTATAATTATATATATATTTATAATTATTTATATATATATAATTATATATATATAATTATACATTATGTTATCATAACATGATATATATATATATATATATATATATATATATATATAAAACATGATTATACATTATATTATCATAACATGATATATGAATATATATATGAATATGTATATATATATATGTGTGTGTGTGTGTGTGTGTACGTATAAACATAATTATATATTATATTTTCATAATTATACATTATATTAACATAACATGATATATATATATATATATACATATATATACATATATAAATATTATTGTACATTATATTATTTTAACATGATATATATATATATATATATATATATATATATATATATATATATATATATATATATATTATTGTATAGTATTCGTTAAGAGAGCTTCTGAAATACAAATACTTATTCAGAGACTTTTCTTTCATATGAAGTCGGAGTTGTATGCTGAAATATTTTCTAAACATGGCGTCACGTGGAGTGTTAGAACGTCACGTTGGGTTTTGAAACCCTGGTGCAAAATAAAAATTAAATAACTTCAACATACAACGCTCAGTTCATATTGAAAAAAAGTCTCTGATGCTGAAGTTTTTACTATGAAATTAATTAGACCAGAATAATTTTTTGCATCTAAACAAAAAAAAAAAAAAATAAATAAATGAAATAATTTGTGCCATCATCATCATCATCATCATGTCGTGCCACCTGCACTGATATCCCTGACCCTCTCTCGCCACTTTTCCCTATCGTTCATCGCCTCTGGCTGGTCTTCAGGGCTACATCCCGTATCCTCACATAGATGCTGCATGTATGTTCGAGCTGGTCGTCCTGCTTTTACCCAGCCATATGGGGGGGGGTCCATAAGAGTACATAACTAATGAGCTCGCCCTTGCTTCTTCAACAGAGTCCTGCATGTCTGGTTCGTCTGACTTGGATAATTTTCGTGATGGGAAGAAGGTGGCCATATAGTTGGTGCCTTGTGGGGTGTTACCGCAAAGTCTTGTTCAATATTGCTCGAAACATTCTTGTGTAATTGCAGTCTAGCTTCTTCTCCAGCCGTTTAGTTAGCGTCCAAGTAGTGCATCCATATAGCAGTGTCGATACGACCGCTGCCTGGAAGAAACTGCGTTTCATTTTATCGGTCATTTCCATATGACCGATAGTTTATCGATAGTTGTCCATGCCTTCGTTAGCCGTGTGTCGATGTCTTTCTCGGTTGATGAGATACTGCTTCATACTTCCAGCAAATTATAAGATGCTTATATATAAATATATAAATATATTATTAATATATGTTATGAAATAAACACCTATGAATTCATTCATAGTATACACCATATATATCATAAAACATAATTTTTATGTGACAACATCACATAACATCACCATGAGGATGGTTTCAAAAACAGCAAAATTTTTTATTCTTGAATAGATATACTCTCTGAATAGATATATATGCATTCAATAATTTTCTAGACTTTTTTATACAGGCATTTAAAGTTGTCATAGACTCTTGAAAATTCAGTATGTTATTGCTATATATCTTATGAGATGACTGACTAACTTTTATGATTTCAGCTTCAAATGAACAGCTACAGCAGCAATTGGAATACACCTTACTAAAACCTGATTGTCACTGTTGGTGAATTTCAAAAATGCAATCTGACACTTTAGAAGAATGATATGCAATAAAATTCTGTTTTAAACTTGGAAAAAATGCCAGAGAAACGTATAGAATGCTTCAGACTGCTTTTATACCATCTTGAGGAGATGAAAGAGGCTGTGACGAAGGTCATTGACACGCTCACACAAAAGGAGTTCCATGGAGCCTTCCAGAAGTTGTTGGAACATTGCAGCCGTAGAAGATTACTTCGAAGGGGGCTAGAGTTTCATGTGTATGCCCCTCGTATATATATATTTATATACATATCATACAATATATTTAATATATATATATTTATATACATATCATACAATATATACAATATATATATATTTATATACATATCATACAATATATACAATATATATATATTTATATACATATCATACAATATATACAATATATATATATATTTATATACATATCATATTAAAAAAAAGGATGATTAAAGCCGCTTTCTTTTCTTTTAAGTGTCGTCTTACCCTTCATTATAAAACGACAGAAGAATGATTTTCATTGTTTTATTCATAATGATAGATAGATAAATAGATAGATAGATAGATAGATTCCCCTTATTTATTGAAAGAACCACATAGATAGATCGATAGATAGATAGATTGATAGAGAGAGAGAGAGAGAGAGAGAGAGAGAGAGAGAGATAAATTCGCCTTGTTTTATTCATAATGATAGACAGATAGAAAGATAGATAGATTCCCCTTATTTATTGAAAGAACCACATAGATAGATCGATAGATAGATTGATAGAGAGAGAGAGAGAGAGAGAGAGAGAGAGAGAGATAAATTCACCTTGTTTTATTCATAATGATAGATAGATAAATAGATAGATAGATCTAATTTAGAATATCGTGGTCACAAAGACAATGGCGCTTGGTGACTGTCAGTTTCTCGCGTATGTGACCAAGAGCAAATCATATATATATTGAATTGTTTTTTTGTTTTGTTTTTTTGTTTAGCAATTTTTTAAATTGGTGCTGAGTTAATTTTATACCTAATTGAAAAATGTATTATATATATATATATATATTATAAAAGATTACGGACAAGGATTTTTGAGTTTGTTATTACCTTACTCATGTTCACAAGCAAGATTTTACATTATATATATATATATATATATTTATTTATTTATATATATATATATATATGGGGGCGGTGAGAGGGGGAGTGAGGGAGATAGAAAGTATTTTATCAAAATAAACATATTAGGTACGTCTGTCATAAAATAATACAATTTAGCCTCCAATGTAAGAAACATTGTATATAACATTTCCCTTTTCATTATTACTGCTTTATACAATATAACTGCGTATATAACAGATTTTTCGCAAATGTTTTCGAGCTATTCTTCCCACAGTTGTTATAAGCACACCCTGAAAAACGTTGATAATTAATCTTTGAACAAATACAAATTCTTCTTATCGAAGACTGTAGGGAGCATAATGGTTTTTGCTAATACTTAGAATATTCAGACTATTGACCTCATCTTTGTTGTAATACTGACTACATTTCGGCCGATATGTCTTTCGGCCTTCTTCAGATGTTTCCTGTCGAACTCGGGAGTCTATAGAGAATCTCAAACAGAATTCATTTTTTGAACCAGAAGGATAGGCCGTTCCTATTCTGTTAATCTTGACCAGGTTTAGTGATAAATTATAGTAAGAATAATTGTTTTTGATCAAAGACTAGTATGAAAATTAATCCGTGTGTGTTCACCATTTTACTATCTTTTGATCGATTCTGGCCAAGATTTTTGGACGATTGTAAATGAAGTTTATTTTTTTGTTATTAACAATAAAATTCGTTTAATTACGTTTGCTGAAATCAATAATGTTTCTTCTTGGATAATGTTTCTATGCTTAACTAATGGGACTGTTGAATACACCCACTGCACCTCTGGAGAGTGGTAAGAGTTCCCCAATGAGCATCCTGGATATGACATTAAACAATCTCATGGTGAGGTTCCAGTAATACTCGTGCTTTGGGGATTCCAAAATACTGCTTTATTGCCATCGCTCCAAGGTTCGCTATGTCCTGGAGTGGGAGCACCCGATAGGGTCCTATTTATCAGTTGAATAGAACTAAACCATGTACTTATGCTTACTTGAATTGTTTGAGATAGAACTGTTTTTACATTTAACTGTCTTAAAAAAAAAAAAACTGTACTTATATGTTGCGTTCTAGTTAGTGAACACTAATATTAAATAAAGGACAAACCACAATACGAGAGGAAATAAAGATATATTCTCAGGAAAAAGTATATACAATAGAGAGACTATTAGTAGACAAGAACATAGGATTAGTGAACGATTGTAATATTAAATAAAGGACAAACCACAATATGAGAGGAAATAAAGATATATTCTCAGGAAAAAGTATATACAATAGAGAGACTATTAGTAGACAAGAACATAGGATTAGTGAATACAGAATAAAGATATAGTCCAACGATAGTATTGGCTTCCGTTATTACGGTAGCAAGTAAGGTGATCTAGTGCGATCTCCAGTCACCAACACTCTAATACTATTCCTTTAAGAAGTAGCTCCTCACCTTCTAGTCTGCCCTGGTATTAGTAGCTACTGCTATGTATGGCAGATGGACTAGTTCATTGTGTGGCAAAAGGTGGGTGATACCCAACATTATGCTAAACTGAATTGTTTGAAATAGAAATGTTTGAATGTATAAAAATGGTTTTGGCATTAAATAACTAACAATGGTTGATATGCCATAAAACCAAACCAAATTGACTCTCAAAATCAAGGGGTTACACCTTAACTCTTTGAATCGGAATGCCCCAAATCCTACAACGCTTATACATAATGGGAAAGTGGTAATAGCGGTAATATTGTGGTAATAGCGGTAATATTGTAATAGCGGTAAAGTGGTAATTGCAGTAATATTGTGGTAATAGCGGTAACTTCGGGTTCTAAAAATAGTGGTAATATTGTAATAGCAGTAATTCTAAAAATAGCGGTAACTTCGAGTTCTAAAAATAGCGGTAATATTGTTAATAGCGGTAATTCTAAAAATAGCGGTAATATTGTAATAGCGGTAATAGCAGTAAAGAGGTAATAACGGTAATATTGTGGTAATAGCGGTAACTTCGAGTTCTAAAAATAGCGGTAATATTGTAATAGCGGTAATTCTAAAAATAGCGGTAATATTGTAGTAGCGGTAATAGCAGTAAAGAGGTAATAACGGTAATATTGTGGTAATAGCGGTAACTTCGGGTTCTAAAAATAACGTTCGATCCCAACTTGAAGCATCTTGTGTGTCAAGCCACACTGAAGAATTTTGATACAGCAAAACAGTCTGTCAGTGAATGACAATATATACACTACCCATCCCCAGGAGTTGAGCACTCTGAAGAAGGAATATAACGGTTGCCACTTACGCGCAAATGCAAAGTCCTTCTCTGGTATCCGTTAGCGAATATATATATATATGTACGTAAAAATTCCTTCTCTTACGCTGAGGATGACGATAGATCTGGGGTAAGATATCCGACTGATATAAAGTCGGCCAGGTTTCGATCCCATTTTGAAACATCTCGTGTGTCTTGCTACACTGAAGAGACAGTCAGTCTGTAGATGACAATATATATGTATGTATATATATATATATATATATATAATGCAATTAGAATGAAACTCAAACCTGGTTAAATTGTCATTGTAGATTTATTTCGGTGAAGAATATCCATCGATTCTCCGTCCTATCAGATGACTCTACACGTTGAAACTGTGGTTGAAAAAAAGCAAATTTGGAATACACTCTTTATACATTTATGGAAAAAGAACTATATAAATTTAAATTCTCAGGCGAAAGTAAAGGATGTTTAAACAATAAAATGTTAAAAAAATTAAGATACCAGAAATAGATGTTCTTGTAAATTAACCCATCCTAATTTGAAGATATAATAGATTTTCGTAGCAGGTGGAATTTTATGAATAATGTAAGGTTGTAAACTAAATGATTATCTTCATATAGTTTTCGTTTACTTCTTATATATATGTTAATTCCCTCAGATAATGTGGTCTTAGATTTCCCTCATAAAGAAAAAAGAAAAAAGGAAAAAAAAAAAAGACTTTCAGTAGCCAACAGGTGCCTTCAATTAACCCCGAAAATGGTCAAAGGGGATTAATTATTCCAGAAATTTAAAACCCTAATTTCGAATAAATATCTAAATTTTCAAGAATCTCCGCCTCTACATAAACCTTCCCGTTATAAAATACAAGTGACTACAGAAAAAATGTTATTATTTCCAATAAGAATCAACCAACATCAATATCCCTGCTATTGTCTAGAGTAGGACCCTCAGTGGCCCCCAGTCAGTATACTTTAGATTTACCTTTATGTCTACATTTAAACACAAGCTCGTTACGTTCATTCAGCAGTAGTCCGAGATCTTTAAAATTATTTATACTAATTTTTTTCATCGATACACAAGTTATATCTACCATTGAAACAATTCATGGTTGAAGACTGCTTGACTATTTTCCACTTTATTTGGGGCGGGGTTGGCCCCTAATCCTTAAGGTTCCAAAAATATTTAGATAAAGCTGTTTGGTTTCTAAGTCGTCGATTGGAGAAAGAATGTCTGTGGTTATGCAGTCCTTGTTTCCAATTTTCAGCGGAGATACCTTTATAGACCTTCTCCCCATCATTATTATGTTCTTGGTAAACGACTTTCTCTGAATTGCATCGTCGGCCCTAGATGCATTCCCCTTTACTTCTAGAGTTACAACACGTGGTTTCTAGTCCCCCAAAATTTCTATTTAATTCGTCTAGGAGGCTGACTGGATATATATATATTCATCATACAATGTGTGAAAGCACGTGCGATACCCTGTCCTCATCAGCCGCCAACCAGGGGTGATAACACTGTTTCAGTAGCTCAAGGCGGTACTGCTACTCCTGGCGCTACAAAGCAGCTTTTTCCACCGGACAGTGTATTAAGAGAATTATATATATATATATTTATATATATATAAGAGTAGAGACTGCGTTGAACGTTAATCTTCATTTTTAGCGCGCAGTTCGTGATTTAAAAAACAAAAAAAAAAAGCGCGTTTACATTCGGCCGTTAATGTTATTACGTTTTTACAGTAACCGTTTCTTACGTAATCACATGGGAATGGTAGTTCCGCGTGTATTTCCTTCATGCTGAAAACTTCTTGCTTTCGACCAAATCCAACTTGATGCATATCGCGCCGCGTCTGAAGACGATTTGACGCAACTTTCAAACTGCGGCCGGTGATTCCTATTTTTGAAAGAAACGAAATGACTGAGTGTCCTATATATATATATATATATATATATGATATGGATTCCGAGGCCTTTCTCCAAACCATAGAGGTAAACCTGGTAAGTGGCCCTCCAAGAGTATCAGGTGAGCTCGGTATCTTACAGTGAGGTTCATAATCTTAATCAACACCATCCGGAGTTGCCAAATTATGGCTCACATTAGCAAAGTAGTTATCGTAGGAGATATCACCGTGTTATAATGGCCAGCAGTTTTTTCCAGGCAGCGGTTGTATTGATACTGCTATATGGATGCCCTACTTGGACGCTAACTAAATGGCTGAAGAAGAAACTAGACCGCAATTACACAAGAATGTTGAGAACAATATTGAACAAGTCCTGGCGACTACATCCCAAAAGACACCAACTATACGGCCACTTGCCTCCCATCACGAAAACTATACAAGTTAGACGAACCAGAAACGCAGGACACTGATGGAGAAGCAAGGACGAACTCATCAGTGATGTACTCCAATGGACCCCCGCATATGGCCTGGCCAAGCAAAAGCAGGATGACCAGCTCGAACATACATACAGCAGCTATGTGAGGATACGGGATGTAGCCCTGAAGACCTGCCAGAAGGGATGAACGATAGGGAGAAGTGGCGAGAGAGGGTCAGGGATATCCGTGCTGGCGGCACGACATGAGGATGATGATAATGAGTAAACCAGTTCAAACCCTAATTGCAGCACAATGTTAACTAATTTCAATTGATGCATTTATGAAAACACAAAAATTATCCCAGAATGCACCAAGAAGAATACACCAACTGCATCTTTGCAGACCCCCCCTCCAACGTGTATCCTGGGTATGACACTAAACAATCTCATGGTAAGGTTCCAGTATTGCTGGAGCTTTGTGAAATGTGGAGTACTCCAACATTGCCATTGCTCTCTGGTCCACCCTTGCTCGGAGTGTAAGCACCGGATAGGGTTCTATCTAGTGGGTCAAACATAACTAAACTGTGTACTTAAGCTAAATTAAATTGTCTGAAATAGAATTGCTTTTGACATTGAAACTATACTACGCTTAACTGAATTGTTTAAAATAGAACCGTTTTGATATTCAACAGTGTGTAAACAAAAACTAGACTTATATCTAAGTAAAGTTGGTGAACTTAATCGAGGTTGATCCAAAGGCTCCCTTTTCCATAGCTACCACACCAAGGTGTAGAGGACGACGCAACTCCTTTCCCTGGATTGCTTCATTTTACTCTTGATCCTTACCTTATAATGCTGAGTGTTAAGCAAGGCGACATCAAATGCCATTTTTTGAGCCTTTGCTTGGATTCGACCTGGGATTAAACCCCGGCCTTGCGGACCATTGGTGAACACTCTACTCAAAAAGCCAATGCCCGGTACTAAACTACATTGTTTGAATAAGAACTGTTTGATCAAACTGAGTGGCTTCAAGTGGAAATGTTTTTGACAGTTGAAGTATGTATTGTGCTGGAGGGAATTGTTTGAAATAGAACTGTTTATTTGTATAAAAATGGATTTGGCATTAAATAGACTTCAAAGCTTGATATGCCATAAAATCCAAACAAACAAACAAACAAACAAACCAAAAATTATTTTGCTTTTTTAAAAAAAATCATCTTTATTGAACGACCCTAGTGTGTATATATATATATATATATATATAAGGAAGAAGGCTAGAAGTACAAATGAACAAAAGAAAGGATAGAAAAGAAAGTCACCCAAATTTGCTATCTACATCATATATATATATATATATATATATGTAGAAAAACTGATAACAACGATCTAAGAGGAAGGAATGATTTATTAACGGATCAACACTATTGCGTTTCGGTTCTACTGAACCATCATCAGGACCATGAGGGGTGATATTAATAACTTTAAGTTAACGATGGATCGTTGTTATCAGTTTTTCTACATATTGTCGGATTACAATCCTTTATTTACTCTTCATATATATATATATATATATATATACGCAACACCTGAACGAAATAATGTCTTGAGACATATTTCTTTTGTTTTGTTTTTTCTTGCTTTCTTCATTGGCTATATATATATATATATATATATATATATATATATATATATATATATATATGCACTCCGTTCAATCAAACCTACGAATATACTTCTTATCGTTGCTTAATCCTGGCTGTCGGAGATGCTGCAATTACCCTATGCCAATTGACGAGCTGCCATTGCTTGAGCGGCTATCCCTCTAATTATCTGGCTCTCTAAGTTAAAATAAATGAATCATCGCAAGACTCCACGAAGGATTCTTTAAAATGGAAGGTTTTTAAAGGTCTGGGCCTTTTGTAAGTTAAATCATACCACATCAATCTCCCTTACCTTTCGGGACATGTATTTTCTACTGAAAGTGTCCGACATTTTAACCTGTATATGTTTCAACTTGTCTATTATCTTGGACATATTGGTTGGTTTTAGTCTCATTTATCTATCTATTTTTTTCTGTTCTTAATATTTTTATCTTTTTAAACTTGGATGGGTCGGTATTTTAAGGTTTTTTTTATTTGATAGGTACAATTATATTCTTTGGTTTGGTTTGGTTTGGTTTGGTTGTGTCTGTGTGTGTGTGTGTGTGTGTGTGTGTGAAGGGTCCTTTTCCGGTTGTTGCTATTTATAATGCTTGTATTATTTTATGATTTACTTTTTTAGAGTTTTTCAATGGAGTTTGATTGACAACAAGTCTCCTCAAGTCTCCAGGACTCTTCTTAGTATTCTAGCCGTTCTTAATAATGCTGTCGTTTGGATGGTCTCCACACGTCCGCCAACTTCCAAGTCCTCCAGTCCCTTTAGTAACCCTTTACTTACTGTACCAAAAGCACTAATCACAATTGGTATAATTGTAACCTTCATGTTCCACAGTCTTTTCAATTCTCTTGCAAGATCGAAGTATTTATCCTTCTTTTCACATTGTTGTTGTTGTCGATTTGATATGCTTTCGTTTGGTTTGGTTTTCCTGGTATATCAACCATTATTGGTTATTTAACGCCAAATTATGTTATATATATTAAATCAATCGAATTGATTTGTAAAAACATTTATTATATGCATACAGTTAAAGGATCAAACAGTTCTATTTCTAACTATTCAATTTAGCATAAGTCATTCGTTTGCACTCAGTTTAAATATCAAACAGTTCTATTTGAGCCATAGATAGGACCTTATCAGATGATACCACTCCGGCCCAAAGTTGACCTGGGGGTGGTGGCAAGTAAGGGGTACTCTGCATTCCCCAAAGCTCCAACATTACTGGAGCCTCACCATCCGATGGTTTAATGCTGCATCCCAAAACAATCGTTGGTAGGGTCTTACTCTTCAGCGGAAATGTAGTCGGCGTATTCTGCAGCCCCAGCCGACTGAGCTGTGTTATTATTCACTCATTAGAGCTTTTCACATCAGCAAGTCTCCTAAAGTCTCCAGGACTCTTCTTTAGTATTATTATTATTATTATTATTATTATTACTATTAGTAGTAGTAGTAGTAGTAGTTGTTGTTGTTGTTGTTGTTGTAGTAGTAGTAGTACCCTTCTTAACGGTACAAAACCAACCAAAAAGTTCAATTTTTTTTTTTTTAATTTATTTGTAGTGGCTCTATCAGTCAATAATTGAAATAATAATTTGAAATACTTTCTGAAAGTAGATATTACTTGCAGAAATCCAACCTGACTGGTGGGATCTTTAAACTCGGAACATAAAATCTCTTTTTGTGATGATGATGATGATGATGATGATGATGATGATGATGATGATGATAACTTATAAACGTCGTCGATAGCGTTAACGTTCATCGGTTTTGGCAATTTTTTTTTTCTATTTGATTCGACCGTCAAAGTTTTTTTTTCTTGTCAATCAATGAATCAACCAATCAATAATCAATCAGTTTTACTAACCCGATGTGCACAAAATAAATTCTTGCATTGTAGGTTGAGATGCAATTAAACAAAGAAATTGAACCTTGAAAATAGTTATTGAAAACTTTCCTAAACTTTTTAAAAGTATTTTTTTTTTCCGAATATTCAAAAAACTAATTCGCTAAAATCATATTTCCCGATCAGATAATTAAACACAGAAAGCTACAAGAACAAAATAGATAATTAGTTAATTAATAGTTATAGTTATATTCTCTGTAATATTGTATGAAACAATACAGCAGAGAATGTTATTATTAATTAACTACTAATTTTTTGAGAGTTTGTCACACCAGCGTTTGCAGATGGTTTCTCATTGGAGTCTGAGTGACGACAAGTCTCCTCAAGTCTACAGGACTTTTCTCAGTAATCTGGCCGATATAAGTAATACAGTAATTTGGTTGGTCTCAACTTGCCCTCTTATTTCCAATTTCTCCAGTCAATGTACCAATACTTTGGTGACTGAACCGAGCGCACCCATTACAATTGGTATCACTGTCATTTTCATGTTCCATAATTTTTTTTCAGTTCTTTAGCAAGATCTAGGTAGTTATCTCTCTTTTCGCTTTCCTTCAAGTGGTCAGCAGGAACGGTAAAGTCCACTATTCTGGCTTATCTCAACAATGCTGTAGTTTGGATGGTCTCCATTCGTCCAGTTATTATTATTATATATTTACTCCTTTAGAGTTTTTCACATCAGTGTTAGCTGATGGTTTTTCACTGGAGTTTGAGTGACAGCAAGTCTCCTCAAGTCTCCAGGACTCTTCTCAGGATTCTGGCCGTTCTTAGCAATGCTGTCGTTTGGATAGTCTCTACCCGTTCGCCAACTTCCAAGTCCTCCAGGCCTTTTAATAATCCTTTAGTTATTGTGCCTAAAGCACCAATCACAATTGGTACAATCGTCACTTTCATGTTCCACAGTTTTTTCAATTCTCTAGCAAGGTCGAGGTACTTATCCTTCTTTTCACTTTGCCTTCAGATTTATTCTGTGGTCCGCCGGGACAGCAAAATCGACAATTTTGCAAATTCTCTTTTTTTTTTTTTTTTTTTTTTTTTTTTTGTTGTTGATTATTATAAGGTCTGATCTTCTGGCCGGGATTAGGTGATCCGTTTGTATGTTAAATTCCCATAGGAGTTTAGGCGTATCATTTATTATTATTATCATTATTTTGAGATATTTTTCACACTGATGTTAGCTGATAGTTTCGCCAAATCTCCTTAAGTTTCCAGGACTCTTCTCAGTACTCAGGTCGATCTTAATAATGCAGTAATCTGGATGGTCTTTACTTGTCCTCTGATTCCTAAGTCTTCTGGTCCCTTTTACCAATCCTTTGGGGATTATTCCAAGGGCACTGGCAACAACTGGTATCACTGTCACTCTTATTTCCATAGTTTTTGGTTCTCTAGTAAGGTCTTGGTACTTATCTCTCTTTTCGCTTTCTTTTAATTGTACTCTGTGGTTTGCCAAAACGGCAAAGCCCACTTATATATTCATCCATAAATAAGTACACCTCTATCAAGGCAAAATGACTTGTGAGAGTTTTTTCGTTTCTTTTAGACATTACATAAAAACATCGTATGTATTTAAATTTACTTTGTCAAGTTTGAATAGAAAAAGTTTTAATGGAATGGTTTAAAGCAAGATTTTAAGGTTTTGCGACGGGAATATACATAATCATCCACAGACAGATCTGTTTCGTTCTATCAGAACTCATCAGTGAGGGCTAGACAGTAGGTTCCCGTAGTTGGGATCGAAACCCGGTTGACTTCAAACGCCAAGCCAAAGCCTCTAACCATTCAGCCACGAGGAGCCATTAGCCGCGAAGTAAATTTTAAACGGTTATGAATCACAATTACTATTGTTTACATGCATCCGTTCAACGGCAGCCGAGACCTCAATTCATATACGAAGAGGCTTGCAATGAACGCTAATGGCAACACGATTACTTCTTCGCCAGAGAACTCAACCATACGGGGGTAGGGGAGTGTGTAATAATAATAATAATAATAATAGTATATATATATATATATATATATACTATTATTATTATTATTATTACACATTAGAGTTTTTTACATCAGCGTAAGCTGATGGGCTTTCACGGGAGATTGAGTGACAGCAAGTCTCCTCAAATCTCCATGACTCATCCCTGTATTCTGTCCGTTTTCAATAATGCTGTTGTTTGGATAGTCTCCACTCGGCCGCCCACTTCCAAATCCTCCTGGCCCTTTAATTATCTTTTAGTTACCGTGCCAAAAGCACCAATCACTATCGGTATAATTGTCACTTTCATGTTCCATAGTTCAATTATCTAGCAAGGTCGAGGTACTTATCTCTCTTTTCACATTCTACAGTTTTATTCTGTGGTCAGCCGGGACAGCAAAGTCGACAATTTAGCTGATTTTCTTTCTTTTTTTTTTTTTTTTTGGCTAATTTTTATAAGGTCTGGTCGCCTGGCCGAGATTCGGGGATCCGTTTATATATCAAAGTCCCATAGGAGTTTGTGTGTGTCATTTTCTAGGACAGGTGCTGGGTTATGCATATACCATCTGTTGGCATGGTCAGATTTAAATTTCTTGCACATTTCCCAGCGGATTACCTTGCCCACCCAGTCGTGTCTAGCCTTGTACTCCTTCTGTGTCAGTTTGCTGCATTCGCTTATTATGAGATAGGTGGTTTCTTCTCTGTCACCACAGAGTCTACATTGGCTATTTTGTTGCGTCTTATCTGATGAGAATAGGGTATTATACGTGTTTTTCACACGTTGTTGTTTGTTTGGTTGGTTGGTTGGGTTTTATGGCATACCGATCTTTGTAGGTTACACAAACAGTTCCAATTCAAACAATTCAGTTTAGTATAAATATAGCTTTTGTTTACACACAGTTAAATATCAGAACAGTTCAATTTAGCGTAAGTCCAGTTTCGATGTCAAAACAGTCCTATTTCGAGCAATTCAGTTTTGCATAAGGACACAATTCAGATCAATTTGACAAATAGATAGGACCCTATCAAATGCTACTATTCCGGTCCAGAGTAGACCTAGGAGCGATGGCTATCAAGGGGTACTCTGCATTCCCCAAAGCTCCAGCATTACTAGAACCTCACCATCAGATTTAGTGTCATATCTAGGACTCCCGTTCAGGGAGTCTTACCCCTCAGTAGAGAAGCTGAATGGGCAATTCACACGTTGTGTGATAAAAAATACTATTTACTCTGATGAGAGGAGGGATGGATTTTGGCCTTTTCTTTGGACATTATCGTGAAGTGAAACGCTAAGCGGCTTACTCCAAGATTTGAACGTGGGTCATCGATTTAATTCCCTAGAATGATAACCATTACGCTAAGAGTGTTTTTGTGTGGGTCTCACTCTTTCTCTCTCTCTTTCTCTCACTCTCTCTTTTTCTCTTTCTAGGTGTGGGTGGAGGTGTGTGGTGAATGGCGGAAAGAGAGTCGCATTGATTGATTGTTTTAATAGAAAACCTGTTGTAGAACAATGCCTTGCAATCTGGTGCTGTGGACTTTTTCCTATCGTATAATGAGTTCGATTCTCACTGCTGTACCCACCGCCACCAATTTGGCCTTGAGAACCGGCTGGTCCTAATACAATAGATGTCTACAATGGTTTTTGTCTTCTTTTTTTTTTTTTTTTTTTTTTTCATTTACTTTTTTTTTTTCATTAACTTTTTTTTTTTTCTATTTTATCTTTTTTTTTTTTTTTTTTTTTTTTTTTTTTTTTTAGGATATTCAGAAATCCGAACGAACTCTAACCTTTAACCCTGTCAGAGTCATTCGACACCCCGACGTAGGTGAGTTAGGTGTTGAGTATCGACGACAACCAATTCCCAGGCCATTTATAATGCCGATTCATGCTAAAATGTCTCAAGATGTTTTGGCTTGGCTTCATTCGATCCGCTTCCCTGTCTATCGGAATGTCAGCCTGATTTTTTTTCAACAAGCCTTTCAAATCTCCATTCATATCTCCTCTTTCTTTATTTTTAAGGTTTTGCCTTTCTATTTTCTATTTAAAGACGTAGAATTTAAAGATTTTTTGGAAAAGAAAAGACAGCGGAATTAATTTAAATGTCTGAGAGAAAACTTGAGAAATAATTTCTATATTCCAAATGTCATCATCATCATCATCATCATCATCATCCTATCGCGCTGGCAGCACGGATATCCCTGACCCTCTCTCGCCACTCCTCCCCATCGTTCATCGCCCTAGGCAGGTCTTCGGAACAACAACCTTTATCCTCACATAGCTGCTGAATGTACGTTCGTGCTGGTCGTCCTGCTTTTGCGCGGCCACGTGTGGGGGTCCATAAGAGTACATCTCTTATGAGTTCATCTCTGCTTCTCCAGCAATGTCCTGCATGTCTGGTTTCGCCTAACTTGAATAGTTTTCGTGATAGGGGGCAGGTGTCCGTACAGTTGGTGTCTTGTGGGGTGTTGCCGCCAGGACTTGTTCAAGATTGCACGCAGCATTCTTGTGTAATTGCCATCTAGTTTCTTCTCCAGCCGTTTTGTTAGCGTCCATGTAGTGCATCCATATAGCAGTATCGATGTGACCGCTGCCTGGAAGAAACTGCGTTTCATTTTATCGGTTAGGTCTGATTTCCATATAGTCGATAGCCTATTGATAGCTGTCCATGCTTTCGTTAACCTCGTTTCGATGTCCTTTTCGGTTGATTCGACGCTGCTTCCTAGGTACGTGAATTTGTCTACTAGTTTAAGAGGGGTTCCTTCTAGAGTGGAGATGTCCCCTGTTTGGTTATAGCACATATATTCCGTTTTGTGTGCATTAACATGGAGGCCTATGCTTGCTGCTGCTCGTTCCAGGCTATGCAGAAGTGTTTCGGCTTGGTCAGGTGTATTTGCCAGTATCGCTATGTCATCGGCGTAGTCGGCGTCGGTAATTGTTGTTGCGGGATATCTTCTGCTTCTTTTCTTCGTCAGTTCGAAGCCATTCTCTTTGATTTTGTCAATCGATGTTCTAAGTACGTAGTCTAGACAAATGATAAAGAGATACGGAGCCAGCGTGTCCCCTTGTAGTACTCCTGCTACAATGTCGAAAATGTAATCACTGCTAACCTGATAAAAATGAAAAATGAAATGAAATATACCAGTGGCTAAATATACCTCAACTCGAGATGCATATATATATATATATATATATATATATATATATATATTATAACACGTTATCACAAAATCACTTTGAGGGTATTTGTCGAACCAAGTGCAATATAATATGGAGAGTGGTCAGTATCTAGGATAGAGCTATTATATAATGATAATAAATAAATATATATTAGATATATATATTTAATTTATGGAATTTAGACTGCGTCCCTGAGTTTCATGGAATTTTTGGCAAAACAACAATCATCAGGCAGTTAAGAAAACTACCTGATGATTGTTGTTTTGCAAAAAACTCCACGAAACCCAGGATCACAGTAGAAATTCCATAAATTAAATATATATATCTAATATATATATATATATATATATATATCCGTCCATGTGTGGGGGTTCATACACACATGGACGTGCAAAAGCAGGACGATAAGCACGAACATACATTCAGCAGCTATGTGAGGATACAGGATGTTGTCCTGAAGACCTGCCTAGGGCGATGAACGATAGGGAAGAGTGGCGAGAGAGGGTCAGGGATATCCGTGCTACCAGCGCGACATGATGATATATATATATATATATATATATATATATATATGATTCAAGATAATAGACATTTTTTCTACATATTTTGTTAATCCTTTGGAGTTGCCGTATCGATTTATAATATCCGGTGAAAATTGGTTAATAAACTTTATATAATTAATTATTTACCTTGAACTTTCTGCCAGATCTTAGGACATCCTCAGGGGCATGTGTATTGCAAAAGTGATGTGACTTTTTGCATATACATTGATACTTTCTAAGAATAAGCGTTTATACTGGTGTATTGTGTGGCGTTTATTTTTTATTTCTTAACTTTCTTTCTATAAATAGTATCAGAAGGTAAATTTAAGTAAATTCGCAGGAGATTCAAAACGAATTTTATTAAGTTAGGGTTGTATATTCCTTATATGTAACTCTGGTGGTTGGTACAGAAATGATATATTGCTTTAATAAGTGTGTGCATGGTGTTAAGAACATATATATATATATATATATATATATAGGGGGGCGTGTCGTATCGATACTGCTATATAAATGCACTACCTGGACGCTAACAAAACGGCTAGAGAAAGGCTAGACAGCAATTACACAAGAATGCTACGAGCAAAATTAAACAAGTCCTGGAGGCAACACCCAACAAAGCACCAAGTATACGGCCACCTACCTCCCATCACGAAAACTGTCCAAGTTAGACGAACCAGACATGCATGACACTGCTGGAGAAGCAGGGACGAGCTCATAAGTGATGTACTCCTATGGACCCCCACATATGGCAGTTCAAAAGCAGGACGACCAGCTCGAACACACATACAGCAGCTCTGTGTGGATACGGGTTGTAGCCCTGAAGACCTGTCAGAGGCGATGAACGATAGGGAGAAGTGGCGAGAAAGAGTATGGGATATCCGTGCTGGCGGCACGACATGATGATGATGATATATATACATATATATATATATATATATATATATTACTTAAGCTAATTTGTAAACATTTTTTTTTTCGAATGAACTATTATTCTCTGTAGAACTCCTACATCCTTCTGTAATTTTCTCTGACCAAATTTTTACGAAAGAACAATTCTAAACAATGTATAGTTAACATTCATGGGGAAAACAATTTCTAAAAGAAGTTATTTAGCCCTTTTTTTTAAATTCTCCTTATTTGTTGAATAACATTCATAATCTATATATATATATATATATAATTCTCCTTATTTGTTGAATGACACTTATACTATATATATATATATATAATTCCCCTTATTTGTTATATATATGTATATATATATATATGTATATATATATATTTAATTCCCCTTATTTGTTGAATGAACCTCATACTATATGTATATATATATATACATGAGCTACCGAAACTGTGTTATCACCCTGGTTGGCGGCTGATGAGGTTAGGGCATCGCACGTGCTTTCACACTTTTTATGATGAAAAAAAAAAAAAATTTAATTCCCGTTATTTGTTAAATGACACACATACTATGTATATATGTCGGTTCATTGGCCTCGTGGGTTGAGTGTGTGCCAATAGTCTGGGGCGCGTACGTTCAATCTCAGATTGCGTCATTGCAAAAACTTTAAATGGTACCTGCTGCCACCTTGCTTAGCACTCAGTAACTTAAGCTGCGTATCAAGGGTAAAGTGGAGCAATCCAGTAAAAGGAGTAGATCATGGCGTTTGCTTTTAAATGTAATTCTGTAATTAGTGCCAGTAGCTAAAGACATTTAAGTACATTAGCACTGGTTTGAAAATTAATTCTATTAAGTGCTGGTTGCAGGTTTCTAATATGTAGTGCTTCGAGAATCTTAAGTTTAGGTTTATTATTTTGATGTTCGAGTATTGTTGTGTTGTCGGTGAGAATTTTTCGTAGTTGTGTTGTTGGGCATGAATGTTTTTTAAAATGCTGAGCTATTGAACTTGTGTCATAAAGGTGCATTGTCAGTCTCCTAAAACAAAAGTTACATCACTTTTGTAATAGATTCTCCCCTGATAATGGCCCAAAGTCGGGCAGAAAGTACTAGGGATACATACAACTATGGACAATACATAAATCAATTCCCCCCGAATACGATAAAAGTAATACGGGAATTCGAACGGATCCAGAAGAAAATATGTAGGCATAAAATGTCTATTATGTTTAATGAAATTTGCATTAACGAAGAAATGCTGCCTAAATATATATATATATATATATATATATATATATATATTGCCCAGTTGGCTTGCCCTGTAGAATACATCGACTGCTCCTTTACAGAGGGGTAAAACTCGCTCAACTAGTATCCTTGACACTAAACAATCTGATGGTGAGGCTCCTGTAATGCCAGAGCTTTGGGGAATGTGAAGTACTCCTTTATTGCCATCGCTACCAGGTTCACTTTGGCCCGGAGTGGTAGCACCTGAGAGGGTTCTATCTATTGGTCAAATAGAAGCAAACTGTGTACTTATTTTAAACTGAATTGCTTGAAATGGAACCCTTTTGACATTTACACTGCGTACTCATGCTAAACTGAATTGTTTAAAATGGAGCATTTTGTACACTAAACTGTATTGTCCAACTCAAACTTTTTTTCGACATTTAACTGTGTGTAAATAAAAACTATACTTATTCTAAGCTGAATTGTTTGAATTAGAACTGTTTGAATAGCTTGAAATAGAAATGTTTTTGACAATTAAACTGCGTACTTATGCTAAACTGAATTGTTTGAAATTGTACTGTTTATTTGTTTAAAAATGGATTTAGCATTAAATAACCAAAAAAGGTTGTCATGCCATAAGACCCAAACAAACAAATATATATATATATATATATATATATGTGTGTGTGTGTGTGTGTGTGTGTGTGTGTGTGTAAACTGATTTTAGTGATGGTTATGCTAAACTGAATTGCTTGAAATGGAACTGTTTTTACAGTAAAACTGTACTTAGACTAAACTGAATTGTTGTATATATATAGAACTGCTTTGACAAAAATAGATAAAAATGGATTTGGCGATAAATAATTTACAAATGTTGATATGCTATAAAACGCAACCAACCAACCAAACCTGATTTTAGTGAGGAGTTGGCGTTGTGTAATGGTTAAAGTGCGAGACTGTGACATTTTTGTAATCGATTTCAAATAAGGTTTTCGCTATTTCATTAATTTTTGGACTTATACCCTTGAGAAAGGTATGAACCCCATTATGCTTCCAGGTCTGGGTTACATAATACCACAAATAGTCTGCCACAACGATAGCTTCAGTATCAAATAACTAACGAAGGTTGATATACCATTAAACAATGAAACCTGGAACCAGAATAAACTACAAGGTTCGATATGAATACAATATATATATATATATATAACACAAGCAACCATCTCACAATACCCCAAATCTTTGAATTTTTCTACTTCAATCCGTGGTATTGGAACGTATGCCTCGAATTGTTCAAAGAAACGACACTCATCTCAATATCATTAGAGTGACATTTTGAACTTCCTGTTGTTAGCATAGATAACGAGACAGCATGTGAAATTTAACCAAAAGCTACTAGCTCTCCTTCTAACTTGAAAAAAAATTATGACCTAATCACTTGATACGGAAAAGTCAATTCAGCTTAATTTTTCAATATCTTCTCAGACGATATAATGCTGGTGTTTAATTGAAATATAAAGTAAAGTTGGCAACCGTTGTCGAAGGCGACCGGAAGGCTTCCTTTTAAATAGCTACTACACTAAGGTGTTGGAGAGGGTGCTACTCCTTTCCCTGATTTACTCCATTTTACCCTTGATATGTAACTTATAATGCTGAGTGCTAAACAAGGAGGTATCAAGTACGATTTCTTGAGTCTTTGGTATGACTCAATCTGGGATTGTACGCCGGTCTCGCGGGTAATTGGCGAACAATATATCCACCGGGCTAATGGACCAATAATGAAAACAAAAAAATTTGCCGTAAAAAGATACTTTTTGGAATTTGAAATTATTCATTTAATTTAAATTATGCAAATGTAATTTCTTTCTTCTATAAACCAAACTAAAAACATCAAGAAAAACTTCGTAAGCTAAACGAGAAGTTAATGATATACTGACCTTCATTGGTTATTATATGCTAAATCCATCCTTGTAGAAGCACAGAGGTAGTAGTACTATTTAACACATAAATGAAAGAATTAAAAGATTCAAACCTTACACACAAAAAAAACTAGTCTGAAAGTGAACGTATTAGCACGATTAGACATCGAACATGCTTACTATGACATCACATCTCGACGGACTAGCCATAACGCCACGTGAACTTACTCGCAAAATTATTCTAGAATTTGATTTTGTAGCAATTTAATTTATCAATATTGAGTAACAGCATCATTTTCTATACTGAAATTTCCAATAAAATTTCCACTGATTTAATTTCTAGAGACGTTTGTCTTTTCACGTAAGTATATTTAGTGTCTAAAAATGAAATCTATCAATATATATATATATACCCTATCCGGTGGCAAAAGCTGCTCGGTAGCGCCAAGAGTGGCAGTACCGCCTTGAGCTACCGAAACTGTGTTGTGT
>CAUZXS010004247.1:35000-48322 GCA_963585895.1 Sepioteuthis lessoniana
AATATGGTATCTGTAATTTAGTTATTTATTTATATATATATATATATATATATATATATATATTTTGTTTTTTTATTATGCAAATTCTAGGCTAGGTGGGGTTTTTGGTGAATAAAAGAAGGCGATTTCTCCTTAAAATTTAGTCGAGATTAGGCTTCCTGATGATCCGTTAAGGTGAAACTTTAATAGAAGATTTTCGACTCGCGATTTAAGTTAATTCTATATATATATATATATATATATATATATATATATATATATATATATATATGTATGTATGTATTTGTCACTGTTGAACATTTTCGTGGTGTCAATACACTACAACTTCTCATAAAATTAGAAATATTGTTTCAGATTTTCATTTTCTTTGCAGTTTACGTCTATATAAATGTGAGAAGTGTGTAAAAAATCTAAAATCTTTTTCAGTGACACTATATATATATATATATATATATATATATATATATATATATATATATATATATATATATATATATAAGGGAAATGTTTGGAAAATCAAATTGATAGGTTTTTGCCAGAGATATCAATAGTCATAATAATGTAAATGATTATATTAAGAAAAACGAATAAAAGTTGAACTGCGAAAAACATAATTTAGGATTGAGAGATCACGTCAATTTATATATATATATATATATATATATATATATATATATCTTTTCTTTAAATATTGCTCTGTAAAAAATTTACATTTAGGACTCCACCAAGAAAATTTAAATGTTCATCTCCTGAATGATTTTCTTGTCCTGAAGGAATGACTCCAAACTCTGGTTTAACTGGACCGAATAATACTATATATATATATATATATATATATATATATATATATATATATCGAAATAGATTATGTATATATATCTACGTATCTCTGTCTGTCTCTCTGTCTGTCTGTCTCTCTCTCTGTCTCTATCTCTGTATATATATATATATATATATATGTGTGTGTGTGTGTGTGTGTGTGTGTGTGGCTGTTTTTAATCTAGTATATCTCATTCTCTCAGTGTAAATGGAAAACCCGATTACCATGCCTTACCAAATTATAGAATTTGTAATATCACAAGACAAATAATATAAAAAAAAAAGAATTTACAACTCATTTTGGTCGAGAACTTTAGTCATTTTCCATCCATAGGATCATCCTACATACGTAAATACATATACCTATGTCTGTGTGCATCTTCATACATACATTTATAAAATCAATTCGGCAATTGTAAAGGACATAGACGAAAATGTGTGGACAAAACATGACTCTATTGTTCAATGAAATATGCATTAATGAGTAAATGCTGCACAAATACACACACACACACACACACACACACATATATATATATATATATATATATATATATATATATATATATATATATATATATGTGCGTGTGTGTGGTGAAATGCACAAATCGTAATAAAAACGCTTATTTTTAAATCAAGGAAATGCTCAAGTATTAGCCAGTTGAAGAGGATAAAGTTAAAATAAGATAATATTTATCTCAAAATCTCATATCCATCCCATGACTATAAGTTTCACGTTTTTTCAAAAGAATATGATGATCTGATAGGACATGCAAGTCGTCGTTTGTGGTGGCTGTTTCGTTTAAGTATTTCATTTTTGAATTTAGTAGTAGCATTCTTTTTCATTTTTGAATTGACTTCAACAACTTGAAATACAACGATGAAAAACTATTAATAATTAGTTTTCTATCATATTCAACAAAACATACCTTCTTAATACTTTGCTGCCAAATTACACACAATATATATATATATATATATATATATATATATATGTGTGTGTGTGTGTGTGTGTGTGTGCTGGTACTTTATTAGTTCATGGAAGAGTGCTATTTGGTTTTTCTTTAGTTAAATTTTTATTAATTTTTAAAAAAATAAAAATTTAACGTACTGCTACACCAAAGATACCAGATTTTAACACATCTCGTGAAAAATTAGATAATAAAACGGATATTATTGGATCTTATTATCACCAAACTCTGCAATATGAAACATTTTTGATAAACAAAATTGTTACGTTTTTGTGACCAAAAGTAAAACGACGTATTCTATACTAACTGTGATTTCGTTTTTTTTTTTAATCATTGATGGCATATCAATCTCTGTGGGTTATTTAATGACGAATCCGTCTTTGTAGAACAATAGGGGAACTTTTTAACTGCTAGGTTTGGTTTGGTTTCTTTGTTTAATGGCATATCAACCTCCGTGGGTTATTTAATGCCGAAGCCATTCTTCCGTTTGTCATAACCGGGTACAAGTGTTAAGTATTCCTGTATTGTTACCCTCCT
Source organism: Sepioteuthis lessoniana (assembly GCA_963585895.1). Lineage (NCBI taxonomy): Eukaryota > Metazoa > Mollusca > Cephalopoda > Myopsida > Loliginidae > Sepioteuthis > Sepioteuthis lessoniana. The sequence goes on from CAUZXS010004247.1 coordinate 37,328, forward strand.
GCAGGACACATAGCTGGACACATAGCGTAATGGTTATAAGCGTTGGTTCCCTAAGCTTCTAAGGAGACAATCATCTGGAGGTTGCAGGTTCAATCCCGACTGCAGGCGAGTAACAATACAGGAATACTTAACACTTGTACCCACTTATGACTAACGGAATCAGAACAGGCAACCCCTGTGGATTCAATAAAGGACGTAGTTCAAAGTTCCGCGAAGGTTCCCGAGTTCGAGAATCACCTGAAGAAGGCCGGAGGATATATCGCCCGAAACGTTGTGAAAGTAACAATAAAGATGAAGACAATAGTTCGAAATCCTTAATGATAATAATCATTAAGCTTCGTCTCAGAAATTTAGACAACGAAAAAGGTTTTTTGTTACCCTCAGTCCTATCGAATTGGAATAATTATTGACCCACAGGTCGGACTCAAACAGGGAACAAATATTCTGCGTCAGCAGGGATCTGAGAATGGGGCTACTCCACTCTGGAACCTCTAACATCAGATGTATTTTACAGCCATAATTAGGACCCCCTTTTTCGAGTGAAGGTTTTACCCCTCAACAGGAGATGAAGTCAGTGTATTCTAGTCCTCATTAACCTGGTGAGTACAAAGAGATGAGATCATTAAAAGATACCCTATGTCGGGCTCAACCTTATGCTTCGAAAAACTTGAAGTTTTTTTTAGATAAATAAAAAAAAGATAATGCTTTTGGTTTGTTTTCTTAATGTCATATCAACCTTTATAAGTTATTTAATGCCAAAGCTAGTCTCCTAGAAGAACAGTAGTGGTACTATTTAACCCATAGCTGGGAGGATAAGCGGGTTCATACCTTTCCCAAGGGTATTTGCCCGAAAGTGAACGTAATAGCGCGACTGGAGTACGATCTTGCGTACTACGATTCCGCAGTCCAGCGCTTTAACCATTACACCACCAGGACACCCCCATGATGCTTTTGATACACTTGAATCATATCAATAAACAAAAAGAGCGAATGTTTGTTTTGTTTCTTAAATGCTTTAAAAAGTTTCATTTTCTCGGTTGATGTTTTCCTCTCGAAGCCATGTCCAGGTCATCTCTTTTGTCACTTGAAGTATCCATACAGTTATTTTTCTTCCCATTTTTTCAACAATTCTTTGACTGTCCCTACGTTATTTCTATTAGTGTGCGAGTTTTTCCCACCAGCATTTAGCAGATGGACTTTCACTGGGAGTCTGAGAGACAGCAAATGTTCTTAAATTACCAGGACTCTGCTCAGTATTCTGGCTGATCATAATAATGCTCTGCGGAAACCATCCGAACGATGGTCTCCGATCGTCCTCTGATTTCTAAATCTTCCATTATTATTATTATTATTTTTATTTATACAAGGCTATAGCCCGGGAGACCTAGGTTCAATTCCGGGTCGAGTCATACCAAAGACTCAAAAAGTAGTACTTGATACCTGAACACTCAGCGTTATAAAGTAGGGATCAAGGGTAAAATGGAGCAATCCTGGGAAAGGAGTGGCGCCCTCCCCTACACCTTGGTGTTGTAGCTATCGAAAAAGGAGCCTTTGGATCACCCTCGACGGTGGTCGCCAACTTTACTTTTACTTTTATAGTCTGAATGGTCAAGATTCTTACTCAGATTTTCAATTCTTCCTGTCACCTTTCCAATCCAAGAGCTCCAATTATAATTGGTATCACTGTCACCCTTATCACTCCTTGTAAATTTTTTACATCTGCGTTAGCTGGTGATCTTTCACTGGAAACTGAGTGACAGCAAGTCTCCGCAGGTCTTCAGGACTCTTCTGAATATTATATCCGATCTTCTTCGGGACTCTTCTGAATATTATATCCGATCTTCTTTGGGACTCTTCTGAATATTATATCCGATCTTCTTCAGGACTCTTCTGAATATTATATCCGATCTTCTTCAGGACTCTTCTGAATATTATATCCGATCTTCTTCAGGACTCTTCTGAATATTATATCCGATCTTCTTCAGGACTCTTCTGAATATTATATCCGATCTTCTTCAGGACTCTTCTGAATATTATATCCGATCTTCTTCAGGACTCTTCTGAATATTATATCCAATCTTAATAACGCTGTGGTCAATACGGTTTCGATTCTTCCTCCGATTTCCAGTTCCCACGGTTTCTTTTCTAAGACTTCGAAAATTGTTCTAAATGCACCAACTGGCAATTGATATCACCGTCTTCTTTATGTTCCTCAGTTTTTAGGATTTTTCTTTTCGTTCTCAGGCAACGTTCGAGAATTATAATTATTATTATTATTGTTGTTATTGTTATTATTTAGTCTTGAAATGAGAACTTGGATATTTTTCACATAACCTAACAAATATCAAGTCTGGAGATATGATCTCATCAGAACTAGAGAACGTTCAAAAGATCAGAGATCATTGAGAGTGAGTCACAGTGGCGTAAGAGGTAACATACTGGACTGTGACATCGTAGTAAGAGCTCCTTGAAAGATACGATATCTTGAACACTGCATTTTGCTTAAAAGAAAATTTAAAGTTTATTACAAAAAACAAAAAAAAAAAAAAAGAAGCGAAACAAAAAAAAAAAAAAAAAAAAAACGAAAATACTTTTGATACATCCAAATCATATCCGCAAAGTAAAGGGCAAATGTTTCTTTGTTTTCTTCGATGCTCCTGACACGTTTGAAATTCCGAAGCTTCTCGGCTGATCTAATATATGAAAAAAGAAAAAAAAAGGGAGAGAAAGATAGATTTTGATCACGTTACAAAGGTCCCGTGTCGGTTCAACCGTTTTGCCAGCCTATGACCTCCTACTCTGTGTAGGATATTAGACACCTTTTATGGAGTGTTGTATATCATCGTTGCATGATGGTGTCTCTTTGTTATGTCGTGGCCTGATGTATATATCGAAACGTTTCGTCCAGATTTTATTGCACATGTTATTTCGATTGTCTGCATGTCTGTCGCTAAACCCAGACCACGTTTTTCGTGTCTGTCCTTTTGTAAGTTTTCAGGTTGTTTTGGCAAAGACACAGAAACGTATCTTTTTTTGTATAAAATAAATATATAGAGAAAACAAGAATGCTGAGACATACAGGCATGAGCCTTAATTATCCCTGTTGGGCCTGGTGAAAAACTTGTTAAGTGAAACCCTATTCCGAAACTCTAGTTTTCGTACTAATATCCTGGAGAAAGGTATGAACCCCTTTATCCCCCATTAAGTAACCCATGAGGGCTGTTAAGCCATTATATAAAGAAAAACCCAACCCAACCCAAACCCAGTGACAGATTAATTTGCTGCAACCACGCACAGAGACTATTCAGGCTCATACCTGTATTTCTTAGCAAAGCCGGGAGCTGGAATTCCGAAGATAGTCCAACATTGGGTTTTAACGTCATTCCGGCAATTCTTGCAGCGAAACTAATTTCAGGTTATATAAAGCTTCGCCTTTCTTTTTGATAACTTCGTAGTTATAAAGAGGAGAGATCTGCTGCATAGGCAAGCGTCAATCATTAATAAAATCTTATCTAGGCTCAGATCTGTTGTCTCACGAGACTTACTCTATTTACCAACCCCTCTGCTCGAGCAGGATATGACCCAAGGTCAATTTTTAAGCGGATTTTAACAGGTTTGAATTTAGAGTTTTCCTTCTCCTAGACAAGTTGCCTCATCTAGGCTGAAGAATTCAGTCAGTCCTACTATTTACCCATAGCTGGAGGGAGAATAATTGGATTCATACCTATGTGAAATGCAGTCAGCCTCGTCCAGGGTTTGAACTCGTGTCGCTGTGTCCATTTCCTACGACGATAACCATTACACCACGGGCACCTCACGAGACTGATTGATGCCAACGAGAGAAAATGTCAAGTTTCATACTCTGACGATTTGTGCTGAAAATTTCTCAGACCAAGTCGTAAGTTATAAATCTTTTTTATTATTTTCAGTTAATATATATATATATATATATATATAATTGGTTTTTGATTCCTATTAGATCACTTGGTAAGTTAATGGAGGACCAAATTTTGCAGTATTGTTGGATAGTGCTCAATATCAATGATAGAGCATTTACACACATATATATATATATATATATATATATATATATATATATATATATATATATATTACAGCGTACAGTCCGTAACTCTGAGGAAACGCAACTGTGTGATTGGAGTTTGAACTCGGTTCCTACAATCTCGCCGTTTAGTACGTTAGCCAATACACCACGAGACTCCCCATGAGGCAATCACTGAAATCTAACTGGCGTACAATGGTCAGCGAGCCTAGATCATTAAGCATTACAGCAATCTGTCATTTAATAAGTATGGCTTCGTTTAGCTCTAAGTCAGAAGTATGGGGCAGCCATAGGTACTCCACATTTACCAAAGCTCCAACATTACCAAAACCACACCAACAGATTGTTTAGTGTCATATTCAGAATACTTATTTGGAGGGGGGAGTCTTGACCCTCTGTAGAGAAGCAGTCGGTGTATTCTACTTCCCCAGTCGACTGGCCAAAGCATTTTTTTAAAATAAACATATATATATATATATATATATCACAAAAATATTAAGAGTAGTCGATGAAGTGGGCCTTTTCTAAGATGTAAGTATCAAACGAAAGACAACTGGCCTAAGCTGTGAAACTAACCCCTATAAGCATAAATATTTTAACAGTCATGCAACAGAAATTCAAAATTTTATAGCAAAGAGACAGACTCACAAGTCAAGATTAGACTTAGAACAATCGTAAAAGAGACAAACGTGTACAGGTGGAAACGCTAAAAATTTAGTTCAGTGACAGTTTCTGAATTAAATCAACTACTGAGAGACATGTCATACGATCAATTTGCACGGACAGCACAGATTCCCGCCACCTTAGCGTAGTTCTCTGCAAGTGCTTCTGAGCCATCTGAGGCCTGTGAGAAAGATTAAACAAAGCTATCTTGATAACAACCTAGTGGCGAAATGGTTTGCGGGCTAGACTCCCAGATTTGTTCGGTCGGGTTTTATGGCATTTGATGCCAAATCCTGTTTATACATAGATATATAATATTTGTTAGAAAAGAGTTCGTTGGTAGGATCCCATGTACGAGGATCATCAAATAAATTTCCAGAATTTTTTCGTATGGGGACTTTTATTGATAGTACACATATGAAACTCTAGTCCCCATCGAAGTAATCACCCCCGGCTGAAATACACTAGTTGTACTGTTCCAATAACTTCTGGAACGCCCCATGGAAGTCCTCTTGTCTGAGCGTGTCAATGACCTTCGTCACAGCCTCACTCATCTCCTCAATTGTCTCATAACGACAGCCTCTGAGCCTAGGGAATAACTAAAAGTCTCAGGGAGCAAGGACTAGACTATAGGAAGGCTGAGGAACTTGTCTTGATGCCCATCTTGGTCAAATAGTCTGTGACAAGAATGGGATTGTGGATAGGTGCATTGTCCTGGTGGAAATGCCACTGACCCGATTTGAAGAGTGCTGGCCTCTTCCGACGGTATCTTCTCCTTAACTCCCTTAAAACCTCAACATAGTAACCCTAACCCTGACCCTTTGGCCAATCAACTCTGGTGTATTGACTTCCTTACTACTCCCACGCCTCTCATCATCCATCACAGACTCCCTGCTTTCCTTGAATCTCTTATGCCCCTCAAAACTGATGCTCGGTTCATGCAAGATGCTCGAAAAGCAGTCTGAAGCATTTCATACGTTTCTGTGGTATTTTTTGCAAGTTTAAAACAGAATTTTATTGCATATCGTTCTTCTAAAGTGTCCTCACGTCCAGATTGCATTTTTGAAATTCACCAGCTGTGACAATCAGGATTTAGTAGGGTGTATTCCAATTGCTGCTGTAGCTGTTTATTTGAAGCTGAAATCATAAAACTTGGTCAGTCATCTCAGAAGATGTATAGCAATAACATAGTGAATTTTCAAGAGTCTTCGACAATTTTAAATGCCTGTACAAAAAAAAGTCTGGAAACCTATTGAATGCACCGCGTAAAACACAAAAGTAAAAGTTCGCTCACGGAATAGAGACAAAGACCTCTTTGACATTATCGCAGGTGTGCTGCAAGGAGATATATTAGCCCCATACCTGTTTATCCGCCTGTACTACGTGCTTTGAATGTCTATAGATTTAATGAAAGAATATAGCGTTATTTTGGCAAAAGCAAGAAGCAGAAGATACTCCATTCAAACTACGCGGAGTACACTGATGACATTATGCTTCTGACAAATACACCCACGAAGGCCGAATCCCTGCTACATAGCCTGAGATATGCAGCTGGCGGCATAGGCCTGCACGTGAACGCAGACAAAATAGAATACATGCGCTTTATTCAAAGAGGCGACATCTCCACACTAAATGGTACTATTTACCCAACCCCTCCGCTCGGACAGGATATGACACAAGGTCAATTTTTAAGCGGAGTTTAACAGGTTTTGAATTCAGAGTTTTCCTTCTCCTAGACTAGTTGCCTAACCAAGGCTGAAGAACCTAGTCCGTCCTACTATTTACCCATAGCTGGAGGGAGAATAAGGGGGTTCATACCTTTCCCAAGGGTATTTGCCCGAAAGTGAACGTAATAGCGCGACTGGAGTACGAACTCGCGCACTACGATTCTGCAGTTCATCGCTTTAACCATTACGCCACGAGGACACCCCCTCCACACTAAATGGTGGTCCTCTGAAACTGGTGAGCAATCTAACCTACTTTGGAAGCAGCATCTCATCAATCGAAAATGACATCAACACGTGACTGGAAAAGGCATGGACATCTAACGATAGGTTATAAGTCATATGGAAGTCAGAGCTCTCCGATAAAAAAAATGTAGTTTTTTTCCAAGCAGCGGTCATATCAATACTGCTAAATGGATGCACCACGTGGACACTGACTAAGCGTATGGAGAAAAAAACTTGATGGCAATAACACAAGAATGAGCTAGATTGAACAAGTTCTGGAGGCAACACCCCACAAAACAGTAGCTGTATGGCCATCTACCACCCATCACAAAAACTATCCAAATTAGACGAACCAGACATGCGTGACACTGCTGCGATGTACTCTTGTGGACCTCTTCACATGGACGAGCAAGTATTTGTCGACCAGCTAGAAACTATCAACAACAACTCAGTACTGATACAGGATGTAGTCTGGAAGGCCTTCCAGGAGCAATGGAAGAGAGAGACGAATGGCGAGAAAGGGTCAAGGAAATCTGTACAAGCGGCACGACATGATGGCGATGATGATTCGTATTAAAGGAAGTCAAACTAGCAGTACTTACTAATACTATATGCTCACCAGCTATGGGTAAAATAGTACCACTATTATTCTTGTAAATGGATAGCTTTGGTATTAAATAACCCACAAAGGTTGATATGCCATTAAACAGAAAGAAAACCAAACCATGTAACATAAGAGATGTTAGATGATCATTATACAAATAATGAACGTGATGTTTTCGGTTTTTGTTTTCATTATAATGTTTACGATAGTTATTCCTATTCAAATAGGATTTGGAGGTGGGAAATATCCGGGGCGTAGTGGCTAACGTATTGGACTACGATAACGGCAAAAGGTTTTTGAATCTTTTCTAAAAGTTTAAAATTCTTAAAAACCCCACCCAACAGTAGTTTAGAAGAAAAAATTAAAAAGCCTAAAACTCCCAATGCCACCAAACCAAAAAAAAAAAAGATATTATAACGAAATATCTAGATTTGTAAAAGCTATAAAATTCTTACCCCCCCCCCAACAGCAGTTTAGAAGAAAAACTAAAAAGCCTAAGTAAAAGTCTCAATGCCGCAAAAAATAAATAAATAAAATACATTTCAGTAACAGTATCAGAAATATATATATATATATATATATATATATATATATGGAAATATACCGAAAACTCTGACTAATGTACCTTAGTACTGGACTTTAACTAAGTTAAACTTAAGAGAATTTTTTTTTACGTACACATGGGAAGCAGCATGGTAAACGTAAAGGTATGGGTTTCCATTGACGGCCAAACTCAATACCTAAACTGGTCCTGGACGTGAGTTTTGCGACTTAACGCTCAGGATCGTTAGTTCGATCGGGGAACTACTGCTGTTCATCTATAGAAGCCACTCTTATAGATGAGAATAAAAACAGCCATCGAAAGATAACCATGACCCACACTCAAACGACATACATAAACTTCATCGCTCTTCGCGCGGGTAAAAAAGGGGCGCGTCCTACTGAGGTTGGAGCCCTGACCTCAGTGTTCGAAAAATCATCTACAGAGCTCAAACAACAAAAACTACTAAAATGCAAACAAACAATATAAATAGCGAGATTTAACGTAAGAACCTTAAATAGAATAGGACAACTACCAGAGCTAACAGCATCGGCCGTAGAACATAAGGACATAATATGCATACAAGAACACAGATACACGCACACCATCATCATCATGTCGCGCCGCCTGCGCGGATATCCCTGACCGTCTCTCGCCATTTCTCCCTATCATTCATCGCCTCCGGCAGGTCTTCAGGATTACAACCCGTGTCCTCACATAGCTGCTGTATGTAAGTTCGTGCTGGTCGTCCCACTCTTGCACATCCATGAGTGGGGGTCCACAGGAGTACATCGCTTATGAGCTCGTCCTTGCTTCTCCAGCAGTGTCCTGCGTGCCTGGTTCGTCGAACTTGTATAGTTTTTGTGATGGGGGGCAAGTGTCCGTATAGTTGGAGTCTCGTGGGGTGTTGTCGCCAGGACTTGTTTAATACTGCTCTCAACATTCTTGTGTAATTTCCGTCCAGCCTCCTCTCCAGCCGCTTCGTAAGCGTCCATGTGGTGCATCCATATAGCAGTATCGACACAACCGCTGCCTGGAAGAAACTGCGTTTCATTTTATCTGTTAGGTCCGACTTCCATATGATCGAGAGCCTACCAAAGATATCAAATATCACGAAACTGGCAATGGATGGACGCTATCCACTGTATCGGCATGGAAAACTCTGTCAATGCCATAGTAGGACGAGTAGGAAGGCTTATAGGACCTAGAGCATTAAAAACACTTAATAGCATTGAGAAAATACAACCTAGGATGTTGGCAGCTACGTTTAACGGCAACCCCAGAGCAACAATCATCTCCTGCTACAGCCCTACCAATGTTAGTGAAGAAACTGAACTAGTCGCCTTCTACGATGAGCTATCCTCATTAGTGCGTAGCATTCCGAAAAACAACCTGTTAGTCATTGGCGGAGACATGAATGCCTAAATAGGGAAAAACGGAAACAACAAATACAGCCTACACAACACGTCAAATAGGAATGGGGAACATCTAACAGATTTCATGATAGAAAATAGATTAACATGCCTCAATACAAACTACCAAAAAAGGGAGGGCAAATTATGGATCTACACGAACGCGAACAACAGTAAAGCACAGATAGACTACGTCCTTATGAATAAGAAATGAAAAAATAGTGCAATCAATTGCGAGGCATACTCCTCTTTCGAGGGTGTGTCCTCCGATCACCGAATAGTCACGACAAAAATACGACTAAGCCTACGTAAAAACGCCACACGAACAGCGACCACCAAACACTATGACTGGGCCCATTTGAACAACAGAGATATAAGAGATAAATATGTAGTATAATTAAAATACAGATTCGAGACACTACAAGAGAAGACGGAAAAACGTACCCCAAATGACGAATATGAGAATTTCGTCAATGTGCACCTCGAGGCGGCAGTAAAATGTATTCCTACAAAACTCAGAACTAAATATAGAGTCCCATGGAAAACGTTAACAGTGAGAGAAAAACGTGCACTCGTGAAAACAGCCTCAAAAAACTATCGAAAAAAAACCAACAAACACACATGCCCGAAAACTAAAAATGGCACAATATCAATTAGCAGGCATATATATAAAGGAACAGACAGAATACATACCAAATCAGATAGATAAGATTAAAGACTCAGGGGAATATAGGCAATCTAAGATAGCCTGGCAAACAATAAACGAAGTGAGTAGAAGAAAGAGCACAGTCAAAGCGAAACTGAAAGCTGCAAACCAACAGGAAAGAATAAAACTGTGGAAACAGCATTTCGAAAACCTACTAGGAAACCCACCGAAAGTAACACATGAACCAATCACCAGAATAATTGGTAAACAATTAGACATTAAACTAGGACCGTTCACTCAAGAAGAACTCGACTCGGTTCTCAGAAAAATTAAAAATAGGAAAGCTGCAGGGCGGGACGAGATTCCCCCAGAAGTATATCGATCATATGGAAATCAGAGCTAACCGCAGTTTCTTCTAGGCAGCTGTCGTATCGATACTGCCGTATGGATGCACTACATGGACAAAACGGCTGGAGAAGAAGCTAAACGGCATTACACAAGAATGTTGAGAGCAGTACTGAACAAGTCCTGGCGTCAACACCCCACAAGACACCAACTATACGGCCACCTGCCTCTCATCACGAAAACTATCCAAGTTTGACGAACCAGACACGTAGGACACTGCTGGAGAAGCAGGGACGAGCTCATCAGTGATGTACTCCTATGCCTTTTTCCTCCTTGCTTTTTGCGGGGAACCCCGGAGCCTGTTCTGGACTTCGGTCCGGAGCGTGGCTCTGAAAAAGGAACAATGGCAGACTTGGGGCCTTTTATTAGGCACCTAGTTTCGACTAGGCTACCATCTGGTGGGCGAGCTGCACTTTTGTCTCCTTTGTCACCCATGTATGGCACTAGACCAAGCGTCTAGTTTAAGCCGTAAACTGGCATACGTGCCCGGACCCACATTTGGGTTCGTGAAACTGCTTGCCTCATCAGGCTCACATTGCAATAAGTGAGCCGATGAGCAGCACTGACAAGCAGGGTTCGAGTCTCGATTCGTTCCCGACCTCCCCTCCCCTTTATCCCCACTTTAACCGGCCTTCGGGATTTTGACCTTGTGTCAAGTCGTGTCTGGTGGGAGGCAGCGACAAATAAGAAAGACTTTGGAGTATTTGATCTT
>CAUZXS010004248.1:0-72500 GCA_963585895.1 Sepioteuthis lessoniana
CAGCCATTGTACTTTGCTTAATGCCAAATCCTGTTTTCACATGAATATTAAATAAATGATTTGTAAACACATTTTTTGATAAATAGTTAATTGATGAAACATTTTTATTTCAAACAATTCAATTTAGCAGAAGTCAACTAAGTTAAATGGTTCCAAGTATTGCTATGTATCTCCAACAATTCGAGTAAACATCAGTCATTTGTTTACCATAGTTGAATGATCAAACAGTTCTATTTCTAACAATTCAATTTAGCCTAAGTCATTAGTTTGCACTCAGTTTGAATATCAAACAGTTCTATTTTACCCATAGATAGGACCCTATCAGGTGCTCCCACTTCGGGCAAATAAGGACCTGGGAGCAATGGCAATAAAGGGATATTCCGGATTCCCCAAAGCTCCAGCATTAATTGAACCTCACTATCAGATTGCTTAGTGTTATATCCAGGACACTCATTGAGTGGGGGGGGGGTCTTACCCCTCTGCTGAAATGCAATTGCTATATTCTTCAGCCCCAGCAGACTGGGCATATATATATATATATATATATATATATATATATATATTTAAGAACACTTTAACTATAAAATAGAATGGTTATTACAATCAAAAGGGAAGGGTCTCCTATCGAAATGTCTGAGCGTCCAATACTTTAAAATAAAAAAACTAGAATGCCTTCTCTTGCCCTGTTGTTGAGGCTTAAATACTCACATCCTATCCCTTGCAGTGGGGTAGGACACCCACCAAGAGGGTTAAGACAACTCCTAAATGAAATGTCCTGGGTATGAAGCTAAATGTAATCTGATTTTGAGGTTCTTGGTCTGGAGAGCAACGGGGTGTTGAGTACACTTTCATTGGCATTCCTCCCAGTTCCACCCTGTCGTGGATGGAAGTAACTTTTGGGGTACCATCTATGGGTCAACGAGATCTGTTTAAAAATTATAAATGTTCAGTGAATGTGATTCTTTAACCTACTGACATAATATAACCCTAGACGGATTGACTTAAAGCAATCATAACCTGTCTTCATATGTAGGTGTTGAAGGATTGTGTAGGATTCCCCATTATGTATTCTTATTCATTTTTATATACATTTATTCTTATTTCATTCAATCATATTTACTTTTTGTATAAGGGACGTTCGTGGTGCAGCAGTTGCGGAAAACTGACACAGTGAACCAAGTTCAAATCCTGGACAAAGCTGTTTGCATTTCATATAGCACTAAAACCTTTGTGAAAGTATAAATCCAATTATTCTCCCTCCAGCTATAGGTAAAATAGTAAGGCAGACTGTGATATTGCAATCGGTTTTGGGAGAGGAAAACTCTGAATTGAAATTGATCTTGTGTCACATCCTTCTTTTGCAGAGGAGTTGATTGATACGCCCAAAAGATGATATAGACAGACTTTGTGTGAAAGAAAAAAGAGACTCGCCAGTATTCAGAATTGCGTAGATGCGACAATTCAAGGGCTCGAGGAATACACAAAAAGGAGCAAAGGAAGACTAATTACAACAACAGAAATATCAACATAAGAACAAACGGCAAAACAACAAAACATAGAAAACGAAAATGGGAAGAAAAATAACTCCATGGATATAAACTGGGTTGATTGTTTATTAGGAAATCTGAAATAAGCTAAGAAGGACAAACCTACAGAAATAAACCGAATCACTTCTTATAGCAGCACAAAACAACGCCATTAGGACTATTTATATCAGAGTAAAAATTGATAATACGCAACAGAATCAAAAGTGTAGGTATCCGTTTGTCCGTTAGTCTCGTGAGACTGAATCTGCGCCTAGTTCTCGCCACAGCATTGGCAACGTTGTCTAGAATGCTGAAGTTCTCCTTTCTGTAGTACACCGATTTTATCAAAGAGAAGAGAAAGGTGCTACACAATTTGGCATTAATGGCCATGCAGGAGTTTCCAGGAAAAAAACTGAAGGTAACGTCCAGTTACTTTGGAAACTCCAGTTCTTGATTTGGAAACTCTACAATGCCAAGTTACCTTGTGAAGCTAGTTTTCTTTCTCCTATAGAGGTTACCTATACCAAAGTGAAAGAACCCAGTCTATACTATATAGCTATACCGGGAGTGAGGGAAGAAAAAATGGAGCCACGCCTTTTCCTAGTACATTAGGGTCCTCGGAATGAAAGTAAAATGCATTAATTAATGAGGTTCCAATTTGGGAGATTAAGGAAATATGAAGCGCTACTTCATTACCATTATTTTCAGATCTTTTCTTTCTTTCTTTCTTTCTTTAATGGCATACCAAATTTTGTGGGTTATTTAATGCCAAAGTTATCTTTGTAGAATAACAGCAGTGATACTTTTTAACCCGTACCTAAGCGAATAAGATAGAGGTCATACCTTTCCCAAAGTTATTTGTCCGAAAATGAGCTTAATAGCGTTAATGGAATTCGAACTCACTTACATCTATGTTACAGTCAATCTCAATAGAAATGACACCATGGGTACTCCTATAACTCTCAGAACTACTGTCATCTAAAGTGGTAGTATCTGTTTAAGTTCCAAGGATAGCTCAAATAGATCTGTTTGAAAATTATTCGTATTCGATAGGACTATGTGCAAAAAGAATCTTATGAAGCAACTACACAAAAAATGTAAATATAAACGTCCAGTGAACGTGATTCCTTAACCTATTGTCATAAAATAACCCTAGACTGATTGGTATACCGTTAAATTTTACTCTTGATTGAGAAGCCAGTTGAAAACCACGTTACAGTCTTAAAAGTGTACAATTAATTTGCTATATAAAAATACATACTGACTCCTAGTTTCCAGAGTCTCTTTCGAAGTATTCTCTTTATGAGATATCAAATCGATTTACAAAAGGTATTGCTCACAGCTGTTGGAGATAAAAACCAGTTACATTTGTTGCATACCCACGATAACCATAATTATATCAATGCAACGGTACATATACAAACTCAGTCAAATGCAGACGAAAACAAATCATAGACGGAAACAGGCGGACTCCGTTGTTCAAGTACGAACGTTTTATAAATTTCTGACTTCGGTTCTTCGACACGAGGAGAGAGATAATTCTTAAAAGTCTTTCGAAATCATACTATGCTAACAACATCCCAAAACTCGGCACATTTAGATGTCCATTCTCAATTTCTCAACACCATGGTCGGAACCCAACTTCTCCACATCATTGTCGGAACTCAACTTCAACTTCAACTGTTTGCCATTGAGGCAGATAACCCAACTGTCTGCCTACATTGTCCAAAGTCAACTCCCATCTGACTCTTTTTCAAAATCTTAAAATTCTCAGGACCATCGCTTCCGGGCAAGACGTCATTCACACTCCAGCCCTGTTTCCTATCTGGGGTTTATTATGACAATTGTGATTCTCATATCCTTTGCGCACGAGCGTAAACTATACCCAATGTCTGTGCACCTGAACTAAGAGCCGAATAATTCAAAGCCCAAACAAACTGAATTATACAATATTAATGAAAACGGATTAAAATAAATAAAAAATCATTCCTTAATTATATAACACATTTGCTATCTGTCCCAATTTCAGGAGATTTTGGAGTCTTCGATTTATAAAAGAAATCATCATCCTCATCATGTCGTGCTGGTAGCATGGATATCCTTGACCCTCTCTCGCCATTTTTTCCTATCGTTCATCGCCTCTGGCAGGTCTTCTGGACTACATCTCGTATCCTCACATAGTTGCTGAATGTATCTTCGCGCTGGTCGTCCAGCCTTTGCTCGGCCATTTGCGGGGGTCCATAAGAGTACATCCCTTATGAGTTCGTCCCTGCTTCTCCTGCAGTGTCCTGCATGTCTGGTTCGTCTAACCTGAATAGTTTTCATGATAGGAGTTGGTGTCTTGTGGGGTGTTGCCGCCAGGACTTGTTCAAGATTGCTCGCAGCATTCTTGTGTAATTGCCGTCTAGCCTCTTCTCCAGCCGTTTTGTTAGAGTCCATGTAGTGCATCCATATAGCAGTATCGATGTGACCGCTGCCTGGAAGAAACTACGTTTCATTTTATCGGTTAGGTCTGATTTCCATATAATCGATAGCCTATTGATAGCTGTCCATGCCTTCATTAACCTCGTGTCGATGTCCTTTTCGGTTGATGAGACGCTGCTTCCCAGGTAAGTGAATTTGTCTACTAGTTTAAGAGGGGTTCCGTCTAGAGTGGAGATGTCACCCGTTTGATTATAGCTCATATATTCCGTTTTGTGTGCATTGACATAGAGGCCTCCTAAATATCATTAGGTTTTCTTAAAAAAATAGTAAACTTTTGGATTCTTAGTCATTTGAACCTCAGACACTAAAGTTCACAAAATTCACAAAATTAATAGTACACAAACACGTTGACTTCGTTCCAGAATACAAGGATCCCACCATTTCAGTGAAAAAAGATTGAGAATAGTTATATTAAACATTTTGTTAGTAATATCTGACATCATTTGCTTGTGTCTGAAATATTAAGCTATATGAACTCAATCAACCAAAAAGCAATAGCACTACTTGAATTACTAACAGCCATGTCCATAATTTGAACCTAAATTGCAGATTCTGTTTTCTAAGATGATAAACGTTACACATTTTTATTAAACTCATAACTATCTGGGAATCAATCATCACCATTTGTGCCTTGTACGAGAAACTATGTTAAGATTGATAAATCCCAACACAGCAAGAGTCAAGTAAATACAAATAAATTGAGTAATAAATGTTTTGGAAAAGATTTGTGTATCTTAAACTTGTCTTCCAGCTGCATTTAATAATAAAAACACTTTCCGACGGCGTCGTTTAGGAAGTTAGCCAACCGGTTAAAAAAAAAACGAGGCGTTGAAAGACTGAAAACAGCATGGACAATCAAGACACTGACTACAACGTCTGACGATAAGAAGCGTCGAGGTCAGAGACACTTTGGTGGGAAACTGAGAACGGGAAGCAAAAGAAGGGAAAAGAAAAATGGTTTCTTTTTGGATACCTTTACAGTAAGTAAACCAAACTGGTTGATCGGACTTTATTGATAGTGACAGGCTAATTGAAGGGTTGGACATGACTTTATCAAGAAAATGGCGGTAACCAAGAAACAGTAAGCCAAAAATAGTCGTCTCCTGCTGACGGGAGATGGGGGTATATTTCCGTCTGGCGTCTAGCCGTGAGTAAGTATTTCGAATGCTGATTTTCATAGCAAGTCCACTCTCCATTTGTATGACTGATCAAAAAAAAAAATCGCTCAATCATTCCCGACGCTAATCGACGTATCTTAAAATACACTGTATCCTCAGCAGGGGGAATGTCCTCCCCTAAAGGAAGGAGATGTATTAGATATGACACTAAATTAGATTTAAGATTCTATCTAAGACATCTGGAGAATGTGGACGACCCCTTCATTGCCTTTCCTCCCACTTCACTCTGACCAAGAGTGGTCGTATCAGTTAGTATCCCATCTAAGGGTCAAATAGAATTGTTTAAAAATTTTTTTTATTAGATAGGAATACTGGATACCATATAACTATGGGCAAAAAGAAAAAAACTCTTCAACAACTACACAAAAAATGTAAATATGAATGCGATTCCTTAATGTCTTGGAATTAAATAACCCGAGACGGTATGACATGCCGTTAAAATCAATAAGTCAATCAACAGTAATTCACATTTGCTGGGTAGATAGGGTTCTTTAGCCCTCTTATATAAACCTGTTTTGAAGAAGGAGAGCTCGGAGATAAAACCAACTTTACCCCGTTTGAAATTGACCTTGTTTGACATCCTGACCATAGGATAGGGTTTGGGTAAATATAAAAACAATTCAAAACCAATCGATATATTTCAAAGTTTATAAAATCTGGAAGAAGAGAACCTTTTGTTATAGGTACTGCGAGGCCAAGATGTAATATCAGGTTGCTAATGACAAAATTATGTAACCTCTCCGGCATTTTCCTTTGCAGAGTACCTCACTTTTAGCGCAATTGACTATGGTGCAGCCTGGAATTGACTTTTTTCAGTATGAAAATCAATGAACCGAATTCTATTTTCGATTGTATCTGTTTTTGTTCACTGCCCTTGGGAAAGGCGGGGATCGACTTCTCAATGGTTTTATTTTAGGTTAATCATCAGATTAAATAGAATTTAATAATCTCATCACTGGTATACCACTTTCAATACCAAAAAAGAATTTGGTCAGACTACACTCCAATGATTCTGTTGTGTTCTGGTTAGTGAACACAAGTAGTAGTAATAATAAGACAAACCACGATATGTGAGGAAAATAGTTATATTTACAGGAAAGAGTATTTACAAGAGAGAGAGTATTTACAAGAGAGTATTTACAGGAAAGAGTATTTACAAGAACATAGGATTAATGATAGAGTAATGATATACTTCAATAATAGGAACGGCTCTTCCGGTCTGACTCGTAGGCTTATTCCACCCAGACTGATCTCCGCTACAGCCATATATGGCAGATGGAATAGCTCATTATGCTGAAAAGGTAGGTGATACCCAACAAATTCTCTTATGACAAAGGAAGCAACAACAACAACAACAACAACAACCAAGTTGTTACCTCGTGAGTCAACCAAGACACAAAGGGATTAATTAGATCTCAACAAATGAAATTGACTTAGCTGTGGTTAAAGCCAGAAGTATGACGCATCCAGTAAGAATCAAACTTACTTACAATGGTTTGCAATCCAGCTACTAATCTTAGCTTTGTTTGTAGTATGGTCAGAATTATGGAGCACTCAGTAAGAATCAAAATCATCAATACGCTGATACCAAGCAAGAAAGTTTAATTACAAAGCAGCTAAATTGGCTCGTTACCCATTTTTCATGGTGTGGGATCTTTATTTCACTGAACAGAAAATTATAGAGCACCCAATGAGGACTGAA
The DNA here is from genome assembly GCA_963585895.1 of Sepioteuthis lessoniana. Lineage (NCBI taxonomy): Eukaryota > Metazoa > Mollusca > Cephalopoda > Myopsida > Loliginidae > Sepioteuthis > Sepioteuthis lessoniana. Next base: position 6,891 of record CAUZXS010004248.1, read on the forward strand.
ATCATTACACAATATCAATTATGTGTTAGAATAACACTACAAGGACTACTTCACGTAGAGGCAAACTTCTTTTACAAAATTATTACACAACAGCAACAATCTATGAGATAAGATCGTTAACTATTACAATTACGCAAGTTTCGTTGATTCTAAGTATTAGACACACATGAGTATATAAAAAAAGTGATCAGCTATATTAACTATTTAACTATTTTCTTAAGACTATCTTAATAGTGTGACGCTGGATCTTACGAGAAGAATTACCATGTAACTAACTACAAAAGAGAATTTTCTAGAGATGAGTTTAACAGCTATAACCCTACAGCAGGCGCCCAAAGCCTCCAGGTGTAAATACTAAACTTTCTTCCGAGTATCTTTATATTTACCTACCACTTTTGGCAATTACATTATTCTCCCTTGCTTTTCTGTTTGGGTCAGGCCATTACAGGGTTAGATAAATGACATGACATGTTTGCTTGCGGGTGTTAGGGTCTGGATGTCTTAGTTACGAAGCTAAAAATACGGGAATATTGATTGAGAAACTAACACACACACACACACACACACACACAAATACATACACATGCGGGCATGTATGCATCCACATACAACCATCTAGCTGTTAGTCTGCCTTACTCCCCCTCTCTTTATATATATATATAGCGAAGGCGTAGTGGATAACATTCTCAAATGCCAGATCATAGTAAGCGAGTTCGAACCACATTTGAGTTACTTCGTTCACTTAAGGATAAATTCCCTTAAAAAAGGCATGAACCTTCTTTTCCAAAGTCAGCTACGGGATAAATAGGACCATTACCCAAAAGGGGGCCTTCGGGTCGCCCTCGACTACGGTCGCCCACTTTACTTACTCACAAATATAGTTTTGGCATTAAATAAACCACGAAGGATGATATGCCATTAAACAAAAGATCAACATATATATATACATATCCATCTATTCATATCTATCTCTACTTCTATCATAGTCAGTCCGTGCTATCTATCTATCTATCTATCTATCTATTGACTTGCAACACTCCAATAGGGTCCTTACTGGGTTAGAAGATCGGTCGGACAGGCTCGATCTGATCGATCGGCTGCTCATGTCAAACCAAAGCAACGATATTATTGTCCTGGCCGTACTCTTTAAATTGTTCTTATTGTAAACAAATGCACTACCCTAGCCTAATAGTAAAGGGGTTGAAATGGGGGACCTGAGGTTCAGTTACGCTGAGATTGCAATAAATGAATCCATTTTACTACTGTGTAAAAAGATGATTGATATTAAATAAAATTATTAATATTTAATAGAAATATTTGTATTAGGAATACTTGAAACGATTTGACTGTGTGCAAACAAATGTTTAATATTTAATAGAATTAGTATTTTAGATAGCAATGCTTGAAATCATTTAACTGAGGGCAAATAAGTAAGTAAAGTTGGCGACCATAGTCGAGGGGGACCCAAAGGCTCCCCTTTCTATAGCTACAACACTGAAGTGTAGGGGAGGGCGCTACTCCTTTTCCTGGATTGCTTCACTTTACCCTTGATCCGTACCTTATAGTGCTGAATGTTAAGCAAGGCGGCATCAAATACCATTTTTTGAGTCTTTGGTATGACTCGACCTGGAATTGAACCCCAGTCTCCCGGAAATAAATGATTAATATTAGATTGAATCTTTAGAATTAGATAGAAATACTTGAAACTATTTAACTGTGTCCAAATGAATGAGCTGTAAATTGTTTTGAAATAAAGTTACTTACCATCTATTTGTTTATAAATCCTTAAAATATATATACGAGGATCATTAAATAAGTTTCCAGACTTTTTTTTCGTATGGACACTTTTATTGATAGTACACACATAAAACTCTAGTCCCCTTCGAAGTAATCTCCTCCGGCTGCAATGCACTTATTGTACCGTTCCAACAACTTCTGGAAGGTCCTCTTGTGTGAGCGTGTCAATGACCTTCGTCACAGACTCTTTCATCTCCTCAATTGTCTCATAACGACAGCCTCTGAGCTTAGGGAATAACCAAAAGTCACAGGGAGCACGGTCTGGACTATAGGAAGGCTGGTGAACTGTCTTGATGCCCATCTTGGTCAAATAGTCTGTGACAAGGATGGAGTTGTGTACTGGTGCATTGTCCTGGTGGAAATACCACTGAGCCGATTTGAAGAGTGCTGGCCTCTTCCGATGGAATCTCTTATTGAACTCCCTTAAAACCTCAACATAGTAATCCTAACCCAAACCCTTTGGCCAATCAACTCTGGTGTATTGACTTCCTTACTCTTCCCACAACTCTCATCATCCCTCACAGAACAGACTTCCTGCCTTCCTTGAATTTCTTATGCCACTCAAAAACTGATGCTCGATTCATTCAAGATGCCCCAAAAGCAGTCTGAAGTATTCCATACGTTTCTGTGGCATTTTTCCAAGTTTAAAACAGAATTTTATTGCATATCGTTCTTCTAAAGTGTCAGATTGCATTTTTGTAATCCACCAGCTGTGACAATCAGGCTTTAGTAGGGTGTATTCCAATTCCTGCTGTAGCTGTTCATTTGAAGCTGAAATCATAAAAATTTGTCAGTCATCTCATACGATGTATTGCAATAACATTCTGAATTTTCAAAAGTCTACGACAATTTGAAATGCCTGTAAAAAAGTCTGGAAACTTATTGAATGCACCACGTATATCTCCCTCCCAAACCTCCATACTTCTTGTTGGATTTTCATCTGAATATGTTATTCTGGTATTCATATTTTGGTGAATATGATATGGTTGTTGTCAGCAGTACCTTTTCTTCTTTTCTTACCAATTTCCAAGATGTTTATAATGGTGAAATGTGCTGCCAACATTGACCTGCCATCGCTACACTCCTTCATCGCACAAATTCTTATTTCGATCTTTCTGTCTTTTTTCTTTTCTCTCCCTTTTAATGTCTACCGCTACCAACATTCTGAAGAAGTCTTTGGGTAAATAAAGACGAAGTATTATTGAATCTGATGTCTTTGTTTCCGTTCATCTACTTCCCCACTTATTTACACACACACACACACACACACACACACACATGCACTAACACACACACACACACACACACACATGCACTAACACATGCACTAACACACACACACACACACACATGCACTAACACACACACACACACATGCACTAAAACACACACACACACACACATGCACTAACACACACACACACACACACATGCACTAACACACACACAGACACATGCACTAAAACATACACACACACATGCACTAACACATGCACTAACACACACACACACACATGCACTAACACACACACACACATGCACTAACACACACATCCACTAACACACACACACACACACGCATGCACTAAAACACACACACACACACATGCACTAACACACACACACACATGCACTAAAACACACACACACACATGCACTAACACACACACACATGCACTAAAACACACACACACACACATGCACTAACACACACACACACACACTTATATATAAATATATATATAGAGAGAGAGAATGAGAGAGTGAGAGAGAGGTGGGGAGGAGATCACCGATTAAAAACAAAATTTCATCGATAATTACCAACATTTTTGTAGCCTTAATCGAATTTTAATTGTGATGCGGCACCCATCAAACGGAGGTCCCTGGGGTTCAGCAAACTTCACACCAGCTGTTGTATAGTATACTACGCGTATACAAATATACACGGGAACATAATCAACTGATAATGACGACTTCAATAACGAACGAACACACTTCTTTATAAAAATATATATCTTCCACACTTTAATTTCGAAACGGTGATATTTGTTGTGTGTGAGAAATGAGTGGAGACAAGGACGGACTGCTATATTGAGTTCTTCTCTCGACCATAGCAGCAATTCTTTCGCATCTTGGCTTGGGTTGCTCAACCGCGGGTCACTAAGCCCTCTGCCTGCCACTGGTTTGTACTTTGGCATTCTGTCTTCGACTGAAATCGAACCGCCCAGGCACCTGGTTATATTATTTTCTAACGTCCACCTGCTTCTGCTCTTCTTCCGTTTATTTATACAGGTGCATTTCTTGACTGACGGCCTGGTCGAGGGTCTATATATAACACAGCATCCTTCCTTAAGTATACAGCAGTCTCAATCTAGTCGAAGCTGATTTGCCTCCACGGCTTCCGAGATGCTAATTTTTTTCCTTGAAAACTTCCAAATTATTTTGAAAAGCAATGTGTTGCTGGCTGAAATATAATTCCTGCTTTGAAAACCTTACCCCCAAACTATTCGTATACACATCATATATTTTTAATGTATATACATTAACAGATTTTGGCATTAGATAATCTATAAAGTCTGATATGTCGGAAAACACAACCAACCAACCGATTTAGTTTGATCGTGAGACGCTATGCATGTAGCACATCTCAAGAAAGAACAGCTTGGGAGATCCCACCCCTTGCTAGGTCCACAAGTGGTTTGAATGAAGAAGAACCCAGGGTGTTTTAGAATTTACTCATAGAGAGTAGTTGGATTCATACCTTCCCCTAGGGTATTAGCACTCTATATCATCCCAAAAGCCTTGGTAATAATTTGAACTCATGAAGCCAAGTACAATAATTGTTCCACTAAGAAATATCTCCAAATGATGGATTTTACAGTGCACAATACGCTTAATTGGATACAGAACACAAAAAACAAACTTTTCGGGATTACTTATAAAATCTGTGCGTTTTATCAGCTGGAAAACTTAAGAGATGAAAATGAACAATGTTCAAACTGAAAAACGGATCATCATCGATTATAAAAAGGTAAAATGACGTCATGCTGTCTTGTCAAAACAATATTTGTTTGCGTCTTGCTCACATTTGAACTAAAATCTTCGCGATCAATTTTCCGACGTGAAGAAGTATTGTAAAATCAAGGAGCAGTCTGTCAATCTCGTGTCGAGCTCTTGATTGATAGCCAGGAATGGTAAAGTGGCTGAAGTCAATTCGGCCATGAATAACAGATATCATCGATGGGGGCAGTTTGCTTCCAGCAATGGACAAGTTTCGCATTTCCGTTGTCTCAAGTTCTTGAACTTAGTGGTTGAAAAGGTAAGGCGAGAAAGGGGGATGGTAGCTGTCGTAAATCGAACTGTACACATGCAATACTTTCTGAAAGACAGAGAGAGAGAGAGAGAGAGAGAGAGAAGTACCATATCACTTATAAATAAGCCCACCTCCTACAAAGTTTTATAAAATAGTTTCTTTTAAAGAAAAATGTTCCATAATTTCATTATATACATATTTACAAACCCCTCCGCTCGGACAGGATATGACACAAGGTCAATTTTTTAAGTGGAGTTTATCAGGTTGGAATTCAGAGTTTTCCTTCTCCTTGACTAGTTGCCTCACCAAGGCTGAAGAACCTAGTCTGCCCTACTATTTTACCCATAGCTGGAGGGAGAATAATTGGATTCAAACCTTTCCCAAGGGTATTAGTGCAATGTGAAATGCAATCAGTCTCGTCCAGGATTTGAACTCGTATCGCCGTGCCTATTTCCTACGACGATAACCATTACACCACGACCACCTCCATTTCATTATATAAAAGGGAACATTATTCAATCAAACACGTTGATTGCATTGCCAAACTCGACATCACCGATATTCACTAATCAAAAAATATGAATATATTATCATCATCATTCTCATCAAGAAGTGTGGAGGGCAAAGATTTCCCTAAATCTCTCTCACTTTTAGCAGGTATTCAAGATTCCATCCAATGAGTGGGGGCACACTGTGGCATAATGGCTAAAGCGCAGGATTGTAGCCCCCAAAGAAAGCGAGTTGAAACTCCGACGCCATTACCTTCGCTTTTAAACTAATTTTTATATTGTTCGAAAGTAATTTTTCGTCGCCACTTTTATAATGTTCCGTGTTGGGGGGGGTAACTTTGGCGGATACTTAAAGATTTCTTCACTCACATACCCGGCCGAATACTGAGTCTGGAAATGCTAAACAATACTCACTCGCAATGTTACATTTCATATCTATTTTGAATACGCACGTTTCTCTCTACTCCTCCCACATCAGACCTCTGTTTGACCCATTCATATATCCACTATTTCTTGTCACGTCAATTCCAGTAGTACATTCCATTTCAACACTTGTGTTTGTTGACTAGAGATCCAGGTTCGAATCACATGAGTCGCTATCGGCACATTCTTTAACATAACACTAATACCCAGTAGAAAGGCATGAACCCCCTTATTTTTCTCTCAATGGGTTAAATAGTATCACTGTTGTTCTTCTATATGAGTGGTTTTGGTATTAAATAACCGACGAAGGTTTGTTTGCCATTAAACAAAGACACCAAATCAAACTTAGACTCTCCTCACATACCTAATATATGGCAAAAAGATAATGTATATCAGAAGCTAAGCAATCTAATAATTACTAGATCACTTGTATTTATTCATGCAATTTTATATTTGATAATAATATTTAATGATATACTTTGATTGTATAATATTTCTCTAGAAATAACTTTGGTGTGTAGACGTTTATCAGGGATCCTGAAAGTATGTTAAGTAGAAATCGTTCATTTGCATAAAAGACCGAAAAGTTTTCTGCCATAATTTTTAATAATTTTCTTTTTCTTTCATCTTAATAACTCTTACATTTTTTCACAATCCATTTACAAATGATCAGACAAACATAGATAGATAGATAGATAGATAGATCAGACAAAATGGATACGAAGATTGCTAGATATTATTAGAGTGAGACGGAGAGAGAGTGAGAAAGATTGACGAACTGTGATAGAAACACACACACACACACACACACACACACACATATATATATATATATATATATGTGATATAAAACAACTAACGGCTGGCAGTTTCACAAAGTCGATCGTAGTTTTAAGTAGTTCACTTGACGATCAACTTCCTTCGAGTCGTGAGTTGATTTTTATCTTAAGATATTTTTCGCTTGTAATATTGTGATAGTCAGTTGATACTTTTACTTTATTTCAATTTTTGTGTATTAAGCACTCAAACAGTTTTACTGGTTTTATTAATATTTTATATGTTATTAACACACACACACACACACACACACAGAGACATACACACACATATTTATATATATTGAATGAGTGAGTGGGTGAGTGACAGAGAAAGATAGATAAGACTAGAAATAGATTGATAGCTATATTACAAGAATACGAAGACACGGATAGAGAAAGCCAGAAACAAATTAAGAGTGTTTGAGAGGAAGAAAAAAATCTAAGAAAAATGATTCCTTGAGTGCATGCTTGTACTTGCTTGTTAAAATAAAAATTGAGGGGGTGTGATGTGGTGGTTATGAAAGACCTTGAACGGGGCAAGCTTACCTCTTAAAAGGCAGGTAGGTTTTCTCAATCAATGCAAATGTAGCAAAAACATTCTCGCTAAACAGAGACCAAAATCCTATGCCAAATGGAATCGATACTTACCTGCAAAAGAAAGAAACAAATATTACATACATACAGGCAAATTACACACACACACACACACACACACTATATATATATATATATATATATATATATATTTGTTTGTGTATCTATGTGTGTGTGTGTGTGTGTGTGTGTGTGGTTCATAAATAATACCACAAGCAAAATAGGCAATTTGCTACTAACCGCTTTAATATAAAAATGATATCATGCAAGGACCAAATTTCATTGGCATCATCATAAGAATGTTTTATTTTGCTATTCTGAATGATAAATATGCTGAATATCTGAAAAAAAAATTATGATATACGTATATAAAATTGAATTGTTAACGGCCAAAAAATTTCTTCTTTACTTTTAAAATATCTAAATCGAATTTTAAAAGAAAGTTTTTATAATAGGATCATATATATGTATATATACACACACACACACACACACGCACACACACACACGCACATATATATATATATATATATATATATATATAATCCTTATTATAAAAACGTTCTTTTAAAATTCATTTATATATATATATATATATATATGTCGTTCAAAAACTTCTAAGCTTCACTCAGAATGAAGAGCCAAGTATGAACAATCATTGCCGTGGCAACAACTATCACTTCTTATAAAAGTAGAAAAAGCTTGAAAAATTTTTTCTTGCGTTTTTACCACTGCTACCAAAAGTTTACCGTTACAAAAACTGTTATAATCATCAGACAAAAGAGAATCTATCACAATAATTATATATATTTACTAATCTAATATCTACCAGCATTCACGGTACCAGAAAAAAAAAAAGAAAAAAAAGCCCACCAGGAACAAGAGATAAAAGTATATCGAATCACCGCCCAGGGGAAAAAGAAAAAATATTATAGGTCAAAAAGAAAAAATTCAAGGGATACGCAGTCAGTTGGTCAAAAGAAAGCTAAAACCTTCCGCGAATCCTGCAATGCTACAATTACAAAAGTGCTCAACACAAGTGGAGCCAATTATAAAATTAACTTAATTCGCGAGTCGGAAATCTTCTACTAAAGTTTCACCTTATCGGATCATCAGGAAGTCTAACCGCGACTATATATATATATATATATATATATATATATATAAACGTCGTTCAGAAAGTTCTAAGCTTCACTCAGAATGAAGAGCCAAGTATGAACAATCATTGCCGTGGCAACAACTATCACTTCTTATAAAAGTAGAAAAAGCTTGAAAACATTTTTCTTGTGTTTTTACCACTGCTACCAAAGGTTTACCGTAGCACAAACTTTTATAATCATCAGACTAAAGAAGAATCTATCACAATAATTATATATATATATATATATATATATATGCAATAATGATTATAATTGAAAGTTAAAGCTAAAACCAGTTTTAGTCCGTCAGATCTTTACAGAGCTCAAAGCACAAAAATACATTGATCGTAAGTAAGTTGGCCGAACGTAGTCGAGGGTGACCGGAAGTCCGCCGTTTCAATGGTTAGTTACCCCTCTTCCTGGTTTTCTCTACTTACTCTTGATCCATGTCTTACAGTACGAAGTGTTAAGCAAGGAGGCATCAAGTACCACTTTTTGAGTCTTTGGTATGACGCGACCTGTATCGAACTTCGGTCTCCAGGACAATTGGCTAACAGTAAATACTATCCCAATGATTATATATATATATATATACGTGTATATATATACATGTCACACACACACACACACACACACACATACATATATATATATATGTATATAACCCATGAATTTTGATATTCCTTTAAAAAAGAAACCAGTCTAACGATTCCGCTATACAATACCAAATGTGATGCTTGGAACTTTTGCATCGATTCTCATTCTTTTTTTCTTTTTCTCTTCGAGGTTCATCTTTTGTTTGTGAGTGTGTTTGTGTGTGTGTGTTTAGAACTTTCATCTCTGATCATCTCATTCGAACAACGCTCAGATAATCGAATGTGCCCTGTGATCCAGATTTTTTTCTCCAACCTCTGATGTTATATATTCCTTCTTTCACTCACGCAACCAGTGTCTTTTTCCTTATCTATGTTGAAGCAATTTAGTTATTTGTTAGTACCAGTCCTTTGGGTGGGGGTTGACGTTGTTGTTTCTTTTCATGAGGTGACTCTGTTCATCTATATTTTTCAAAGAGATGTATGTGGTCACCTCTAGCGGCCATGTTTCTTTGACTTTGATTCATAAGAACTTGCTTTCTTCCGATATCCGGTCTCATTAGTCCACCATCCATTTTCTGTGTTTTGTTATGAGAGAGAGAGAGAGAGAGAGAAAAGATGAAAAAGGAGGAAGAGAGAAAAGAAAGAAGAAGAATGAGGAATAAAGAGAAAATAAAGGAAGAGGAAAGGAGAAGAAAAGGAAAGTCAAGAGAAAAGACTGAGAAAATGGAGACGCAATGAGAGAGTGAGTGAGCGACCGAACGAGACAGACAGAGAGAATAAAAAGAACGAGAAGAGAAATGAAGAGAAGGGTGTGGAAAGTTGAGAAGAAGAAAAGAATAAAGACGAAAAAGAAAGTAAAAAAGAGAAATAAAAACAGACATAATAGAAAAATAAAATTGGAGAAAGAGAGTGAAAAAGAGCGAAAGATAAGAGAGATAGAGTGGGCAAAAGAAAGAAAGAAAGAAAGAAAGAAAGAAAGAATAGGGAAAAGAGAAAATGGAAACAGAGGAAGTTAGCAGGAAAGAAAAAAAGAGTAAAAAATAGAATAAAGAACATTCTTGAAAACTAAGTGAAACACACACAGAGAGAGAGAGAGAGAGAGAGAGAGAGAGAGAGAGAGAGAGAGAGAGAGAGATATCTTTATAGAATTAGATGTAAAGAGAAGAGAAATAGAGGGGGTTACGGAAAGAGAGAGGCGGAGAAAGAGAATAAGAAGAAAGAGAGCGAAGAAAAAAGAAAAGAAGAAAGAAAGAAAAAAAAGAAAAATAGAAAAATGAAGGTGAAAGAATGGGGAAAAGAGAGAGGAAGAGATAGGATAGAGAAAGTAAGTGAGAAAGAAAGAGTAAAAGATAAAACGATTCACATTTAAGACAACTAAAATTGACGGTAACAAAGAGAGAGAGAGAGAGAGAGAGAGAGAGATGAACAAATACATCTTGTACCAAAGTTGGTGCCAATTTGAAAAGGGTGTCTAATTCATCTGGAGGGTAAGCAATCTCAATACGCAAACCAATATGCTAGTTTAGTTGAATTTCTCCCATTTTGTGCAAGACGAAGCTAAGCGAACTAACTCAAAATGGTGCAGGACGAACCTATACGTTGTACATTAGGGTTACACTTTTGAAATTTAAGAAACAGTTTGGATTGGGGTTGAGATTTATGAAGAGAAGAAAAAGAATTGAAAATAACAGGGAGATCCCCTGTGGCGTAGTGGTTAACATGCGGAACTGCCACATCGTCGTCAAACTCCAGTCGAACTAATATATTCCCTTACCGCTTAATACTCTTGGCAAAGGAATGAACCCAATTATCTCACCAGTTTTAAGTTAGATATTACCACAACTGCTCTTGTACAAGGATGGCTTTGGCATTAAATAACCCACGAAGGTTGATTTGTCATTGAACAAAGAAACAAAACCGAACCTAAAAATAACTGCATATATTTTTCCTGCTTTGGATATTTACACAGATTTCCTGCCAAATTCACGAAATATTATAAATCAATATTCCACCATACTAAATCTTGGTTTTTAGATCATATTTCTTTCATATATAGAAAATTCTCAAAGAGAATTTAGACCCTGTGGTGACCCTGCCTGAGTAAAATTTCACGAACACAAGAAACTCTGTTTAAATACTCATAGGTTTATTTACAACTACCACCAGTAGATAGTCGCCGGGAGAAAGAAAGAGAGTATGGTAACTGAGATGACTGTGTTAGTTACACAAAGAGAAAACACTTATCCTGGGGAGAAAAGAGAGTAGACACAGATCTTGAATTTTTCCTGGTTCTAACATGCTTCTCCAATGGATCACGTATAGGCTAAGGCCACCTTTAGAGAGCCCCCCCCCCGCAAAAATGGGGTTCGTAACCTTTCATATCCTTACACATTCGCAGCTCATGTTCAACTGCATGTCTGTAACTAATCATATCTCAGTTTCAATTCCCAAAAGATACTAGTCATCCCCTCAATTCCACCTGTCGTGTCGGGAGCAGAAACATCCGCTTCCGCTGATTCTGCACATGCGTACACGGATTTTTCTAGTTATTTTTAATTACTACGAATGCTTTGGCTTGTTTATTCGAAGACTGTCTGCTTTAATTATTTATTCATTTATTCAATTTCAATTTTCTATGAGCCGTTCAATTACGTTACACCAGAAGATTCTCGGAAAAATTAACATACACTCCAACCTTTGCTGAAAGAAAAAAAGGAAATAGAAAGAGAAACATTTGATTCAACCTTCCAAACAACGAAAAATATAAAAACAAAGTTATGGAAAATATCCATAAAACTAATGAACAAACACTTCCTTGGAATTAATTTTTTTTTTTATTTATTTATTGCGGACTTTTTTCCTCATGTTGGTAGTTTTTGTGTTGTTTCTTCTTTCACGACGTTTCGGCCAAATTTCAAATGGTGAAATTTGGCCGAAACGTAGTTAAAGAAGAAACAACACAAAAACTACCAACATGAGGAAAAAAGTCCGCAATAAATAAAAAATTAATTCTCAGATTAAGAAACCTCATCTCAAAGTGATTCCAATTAAAGACAAAGTACAAACACTTCCTTACATAAAACAAACGACACATTGCATTTCACATAGTGGTAATACCACTGGGAAAGATATTAATCAAAATATTCCCCACCAGCTATGTACTATAGCCACAATTAACGCCATGTGCGAAATAGACATATAATGTTCATAACGATAGAACATATAAAGAACATTGGAATCTCGAAATTCGAAAACACGTAACGACTTCTTTGTTCAGGTACGAAACCTTTTTATTACTTTTGAGTTTAAGGTTTCGACACAAGGAGAGAGACACAATCTTTTTACGTTGGCGCCTTCATCTGGCCTCTATCTTGTGCGGCACCCATGGCGCGCAAATTCGTCTCGCCTCTGCGAGCCCTAAAAGTCGAACCTCCTCGTTTGGTGTCTAGTTTCCAACTCTCTAACTTTCTTTCACTTCTCCCACAAATCCCCGCGCGCTTCCGGTGCGTGACGTCACCCGCACACTGTCACCCCGTTCCGTCATCTCGGGCTATTGTGACATCTCTGAGTGGCACGTCCGCCCGCGTGCGCGTTACCATCTACATCAAGGTTTGCACCTAACTAACCCATATGCTGAGCCGAAAGGTTCTCAGCCTAACTAAACCCAAAGGCATGAACCGAAATCCCTCGGCCATTACGTTACAGATAAATAGAAGGGTAGACGAGGCTTTTTAGCCTAGGTACGACTACTGGTCTAGGAGAATAACAAACTCTAAATTCAAACCAGTTGTATTGAAAATTGACTATGTATCCGGTTCGTAGGGAAGGTGTTTGGTAAATACAAATATCGAAAAGAAACTAAAATTTGGCAACAGTTACAATTCAAACATAAAACAAATAATTCCTTAAAAAGGGCAATAAAAAAATCTGAACAAACACCAAAGAAAAAAACAACAGGATGAGTCATTGTGGTGCTGTGGTTAATGTGCTGGGCTGTGAAAATCTTGTAAGGGAGTTCGAACTCCCGTCGCGCTATTCTATTCACTTCATGACTTATACCCATGGGAAAGGTATGAAACCAATCTTCCTTCAAGCCTTCTTTTCCCCTTTGAGATATTGCTTTGGCATTAAATAGCCTACACAGATTGATATTTCGTTGAACAAAAAAACCAAACCAAAGTAAACCAACCATAAAAAGAAAAAAAAAGACTATTGCTGAAAAATAAATGCTGAATGCCCCATGAACACACACACACATATATATATATATATATATATAATTTTATTAAGATCCTTTAAAGTTTCCTAATATTAGGATAGCTTAGACAAAGAGTCATCGAGGCCTGTTGTTAATTATTTTCAAATGCTTTTCTTCTTCTTCTTCTTCTTCTTATTATTATTATTATTATTATTATTATTATTATTATTATTTACTCTGAGAGTTTTTCAAATCAGAGTTAGCTGATGGTCTTTCTCTGGAGTCTCCAAGACTCTTCTCAATATTCTGGCCGTTCTCAATAATGTAGTAGTTTGGATGGTCTCCACTAGTCCTCCAACTTGCAAGTCCTCCAGTCCATTTAATAATCCTTTGGTAAATACCTAAAGCACCAATTACAAGTGATATAATAGTCACTTTTATGTTCCACAGTTTTTTTAATTCGCTAGCAAGGACCAGATACTTATACTTCTTTTCATTTTCTTTCAATTTTATTCTGTGGTTTGCCGGGACAGCAAAGTTCACAATTTTGCAAGTTCTCTTTTCTTTTGTTGATTATTATAAGGTCTGGTTTTCTGGTCGAGATTAGGGGGTCCGTTTGTATGTCAAAATCCCAGAGGAGTTTATGTGTCTCATTCTTCAGGACAGTAGCTGGATTGTGTATATACCGTTTGTTTGTATGATCAAATTTTCATTTATTGCACAACTCCCAGTGGATCACCTTGCCCACCCAATCTTGTTTACTCTTATACTCTTTCGGTGTCATTTTGCTTCACTCACTTATGTGATTGATCGTTTGGTCTCTATCATCGTATAACCTACATTTACTATTTTGTTGCGTCTTATCTATTCTCGCTTTGATATGTTTGGTTTTTATGGCGTTGTTTTGTGCTGCTATTTGGAGAGATTCTGTTTCTCTCTTCAGGTTTCCTTTTCTTAGCCACGTCCTGGTTTTCTCGCGTCGAATGTTGCTTATTAGCCATTTAAAACGTCCATAAAGTTGTTTTTCTTCCTATTTTTGTTTTCTAACTATTGTCGTTGTGTTGGTTCTCGTGTCGCCAGTATTGTTTCTGGTGGCTATAATCAGTCCTTCTCTGTGCTTTTCTTTGAAGTCATCGAGCCGTTGTATCGATGCGACAACGCTGTTTTCAATACTGGCAAGTCCTCGTCCTCCTTCTTTTCTTGATATATATAGTCTGTGAACGTCATCTCTGGGATGAAAGGTTTTATGTATGGTCATTAGTTATCTTGTTCTTTGGTCTATTTGTTAAATTTCTTCTGTGATCCCCTTCAAAAAGGGTTCCGAATATCTAACGAGGGGTACCGCCCAGTTATTCGTTCCTTTGATAAGGTTTCTGCTACATAGTTTTGTCTCGAGTAGTTTTCTGATTTTCCTGATATAATCATTCTTAATTTTTTCCTTCATCTCCACTTGATTGATGGTGTCATCTTCCAAGATACCCAGGTGTTTGTAGGTTTCCTTTTCTCCGAGCGTTCTAATCTTGTCTTGATCTGGTAGTTCCATTCCGTCTGTCAGGTGTCGTTTGACGCTTTTCATTACTAGCATGGCACATTTTTCTACGCAAAATTCCATTCCTATGTCCTGACTGAATATTCTCACAGCGTGTATTAGAGTTTCTAGTTCTTTTTTATTTTTTGCAAACATTTTAATGTCGTCCACGTACATAAGGTGATTGATCTTTTCCTGCGATTTATTAAGTTTATATCTGGCTGTGTATTTTCTGAGTCTGTGGTTAAGTGGCATCATCGCATTTATGAATAGTGCATCTCCTTGAAATATACATCCTTGTATCTTCGCTTCAGGGAAGCTTCTCCCTTCTGCTGTCGATTCCACTTTTTAGGTTTTCATGGTTTTCTCGATAAAGTTCATAACTTCATCTGATATTTTGAACATTTTGAGACAGTTTATTATCCAGCTTTGAGGAGCCATATCAAATGCTTTTTTGTTGTCAATCAAGACAATAGCAAGATTATTCCGGCAGGTCTTACTCTCGATGAGGATATTCTGATCTATCTTATTTATTGCCGACTTTTTTTGTCCTCGTCTTTGTAGTTTTTGTGTTGTTTCTTCTTCACTACGTTTCGGCCACATTTCACCTCTGGCCTTCTTCAGGTGATTAACCGCGACCTCGGATAGGAATGCATGTCTTGCAGTCTGAAAACTAGCGCATTCTTGCCAGATCTAAACCATTCTTTCCCTGTATCCTTTTTGTATTGGGTCGCTCCAAAAACAGCAATGTAATTCAAGGTGTTGTCGTCCTTAGTCCATGTTTTGTGTTTGGATCTCTGATTTTTGTGGTTCCTCAGATCGTCATACGTGTACCAGAAAAAAGAACAGCCAATATTCGCAGGAAGACGATCGGGTCTCCCATGTTGGCTATCTGGAGAGCATCTTCCGATCATCATACCCTGGCCTGTTGCCCCGGTCCCACGTTGTGTTATATTTTGATTCAACATTTTTATGGTGAGTAGTATATTGTGACTCTACCAGACCCAGGGGTTGTTTAAAGTCTGACTTATTATTATTACTATTATTGTTATTATTGTTGCCGCTATATTATTATTATTATTTACTCATTTGAGAGTTTTCCCATCTGGTGCTTGCTGTTTGTTTTCCACTGAAGTCTGAGTAACAGCAAGTCTCCTCAAGTCTCCAGAACTTCTTGTCATCAGGGTGATCTTAACAAAGCTATAGTTTAGATGGTCCTCACTCGTACTCTTATTTCCAAGTCTTCCAGTCCCTGTACCAATCCTTTAGTGACTGTGCCGAGTGCACCAATTACAATTGGTATCACCGTCACTTTCTCGTTTAATAGTTTTTTTCAGTTCTCAAGCAAGGTAAAGGTATTTATCTCTTGTCTTCCTTCAATGTTACTCTGTGGTCAGCCGGAACGGCAAAGTCCACTCTTCGGAAGGTTCTCGTTTTTTGTCTTTTTTGTTGACTATCACTAGTTCTGGTTGTCTGGCCGAGATTAGATGATTCATTTGTGAAGTTCTTCATACCTACGTTTGCTGATGGTCTTTTACTAGAATCTGACAGCAAGCAAGTCTTCAGAGCTCTCTAGGAATTTCCTCAATATTCAAGCCGATCTCAACAATGATGTGTTCTGTGATTCGTATTCTGATTTCTATCTCTTTTAGTCCTCTTTCAAAGCCTTTGGGGACCATTTCAAATGTGCTGATCATAATTGGTATCACTCTCACCCTCTGTTTCTTCAGTTCTCTTGCAAGGTCTAAGTACTTGTCTCTTGTTTCACTTTCTTTAATTTTCACTCTGTGGTCTGTTGGGTCAGCAAAATCAATTGCACTGCAAGTTTGTTATTATTATTATTATTATTATTATTATTATTATTATTATTATTATTTACTCCTTTAGAGTTTTTCAGTGATGGTTTTTCCCTGGAGTTTGAGTGACATCAAGTCTCCTCAAGTCTCCAGGACTCGTCTCAGGATTCTGGCCGTTCTTAGGAATGCTGTCGCTTGGATAGTCTCTACCCGTCCGCCAACTTCTAAGTCTTCCAGGCCTTTAGTTATTGTGTCCAACGCACCAATCACAATTGGCACAATCGTTACTTTCATATTCCACAGCCTTTTCAATTCTCAAGCAAGTTCGAGGTACTTCTGCTTCTTTTCACTTTCCTTCAGATTTATTCTGTGGTCCGCCGGGATAGCAAAGTCTACAATTTTGCAGGTTCTTTTTTTTTTGTAGATTATTATGAGGTCTGGTCTTCTGGCCGGAATTAGGTGATCCGTTTGTATGTTAAAGTCCCATAGGAGTTTATGTGAGTCATTTTCTTGGACAGGTGCTGGGTTGTGCATATACCATTTGTTTGTTTGGTCGAATTGAAATTTCCTGCACATTTCCCAGTGTATCACCTTGCCGACCCAGTCGTGTCTCGCCTTATACTCCTTCTGTGCTAATTTGCTGTATTCGCTTATGATGTGATTGATCGTTTCGTCTCTGTCACCGCATGGCCTACATTTACTGTTTTGTTGCGTCTTATCTATTCTCGCTTTGAGAGTTTTTCACACCAGCCTTAACTGATGGTTTTCCACTGGAAACTGACTCATTGCATGTCTCCTTAAATCTCCAGGACTCTTTTTAGAATTCTGGCTGATCTCAGTAATGCTGTAATTTGGATGGTCTCCACTAGTCCTCTTATTTCCAAGTCCTCCAGTCCCTGTACCAATCCTTTGATGAGTGTACTAAGTGCACCAATTGCAATTGGTATCACCATCACCATCATGTTCCATAGTATTTTCCAATCCTAAAGTTAGGTCTACATTATTATTATTATTATTATTATTTACTTTATTTTTTATTCATCCCACATGTACCAAGAGAATTTTGTCTTTGTTCATATTGTTCATTGTTGCTGTGTGCATATCCCCTGTTTCCTGTGACCCTCAGTTACTCCTATATTTTTTTGTTTTGTTTTCTTATATCTTATTGTAGCTCGGTATACAATATTTGTAGGTATATTTAGGGGGCATTCAGTTTTATTTCACATTTACTGGTTGGTTATTTGCAATGTTGTAGATTTTCTTGTTGTGGTTTTTTTTTATTATAAGCAGTATGTTTCCAGTGCTGCTGTCGAAAGTTTTATTGTATTTCTATGGAATATTTTGAGTTGTTTCTTTTATGTCGTGAAACATTGGGCTATTTTTTTTATTGTTTTATGAATATTTTCCTTCGCTTGTTTTTACATTATTTGTATGGTAGGTTGAACGAAATAATTATTCTTTTTCTACGTTTTTTGTTGTTGTTTGTTTCTGCTGAGGATGTATGCTAGTTTTTCCGAGAATATAAGGCTTCATATACATATATATATATATATATATATATATATATATATATATATATATATATATATATATATATATCAGAACCTGCCAGAGAAATAATAACGAGCGTTAGTGTAAGCTGTCGACTAAGTACTTACATTCATCAGCTTTGTGCGGATACTGGTTACGGTCTACAGGACCGGCTAGGAGCGACGGTCGATTGACATGAATAGCGAAAGATAGTCAGCCTTCTGGAGAAGGAATTAACGGCTGCCATCCACGTAATGCAAAGCTCTTCTAACGATTTGAGCACCCCAGTATCCGATAGCGCAAAATGTAAACAAACGAAAACTAATACAAAATGCGTTATAATCACTGAGCTAACACAGGTCACCGACATAGCTGAACGGTAAGATATTAGGACTTGCGTAGAGCTGGGCGAGTTTCGATCCCACCTTGAAGTGTCCTGCGTGTCTAGCTATATTGAAGAATTGTGATACAACGAAACAGTCTGTATGTGGACATCAATATATGTACATACAAATTATTGAAAACAACAGTTGAAAAATTAAACTGTGTATATGCCAATTCTTTTTATTTCTCCAGTAAACTTCAATGAATAAATACTCAATTAGATTTTGTTTTTCACATCATATTTCTTTCATTCTGCGATACATTAATCCAATATATACCTTATATCAGGAACTGATATATATATATATATATATAGAGAGAGAGAGAGAGAGAAGGAGAGAGAGAAACAGAGATATGAACAAAGTAGGATAGACAGATAGATAGGAACAGACTGAGATAGTCTGATGCACAGAGAGGAAGATATCAAAAGATTCACATAGGTATAAACACAGAGGGATATATATTTACATGAACATAATGAGATAGATAGATAGATAGATAGATAATGAACAAGCTATATATATATATATATATATATATATATATATATGCATAGATAGATAGATATGATTAGTCTTGGATAGATAGATAGATAGATAGATATGAACAAGCTTACAGAGATAGATAGATTGATAGATAATGAACAAGCTGGTACAAAGAGAAACAAACTGAAATTGACAACACTATATATATATATATATATATATATATATATATATATATATATATATATATATATATATATATTGTTTAATATCATATCAAACTTGTTGAGTTACTAGATGCCAAAGATATGTTTGTTGAGGAACAGTAAGGCTACAGTTTAACTTTAAGCTGGTGCGTGGAATAAGATGGTCCATGTCTTTCCCAAGGTTTTTCGTCCGAAAGTGAACGTATGAGCGGGAGTGGCGTTCGAACTCGCTTGCTACGATTTCCCAGTCGAGTACATTAGCAACCCCACCAAGAGACTTCTTCATAGAGAATTCGGAAATTAGGTTATAAACAAGCTTATATGGACTGATACATAGAGAAATATATTCTATGGAGCCGGTGACAGAGATCGATACCAAAATAATCTAATAATGCATAACTATTTCGCATGTTTCGATTAGGATGATTCGAAAGATGAAAGGCAGAAGTTTGTCTTGCAAAGCTCAAAGTGGACAACACTTTGGCGGAAGAAGAATACTCTCGATTCTTGTCTCCATGCAAGAAAATAAACAGTTTTATTGATCTGGCCGGATCAATGCCAACCGTAAATTCTATTTCATTTACACTCATTCTGTTTGTAATCCACCAATGCAAATATTAACCTCTACTCTGTTCACTGAGGTCTTCATTGGCATCAATTTCGCTTTACCTTTAGTCCTACACTTAACGACCTGTTTCTGTTATGGTCAAGTCACAATGGAATATCCGGTTCTCGCTACTTTACGTGTAAGTTAAGCAACGACGATCCTGTTCTATATTTAAATGGGTGATCATCTAAGCAACACTGGGTACTGTAAGTAATCTTAGACCTGTGTTCTATAAACAAATCTTAGTAAATAACAATAAAAAGAGTTTAAGTGGCGACGATCCTGTTTTATACTTTGATGGGTGATCGTTTAAACCACAGCAGGTAATGTTTGAACTTGCTTACTACGATGTTGCAACCCATCATGTTAGCCACTACGCCACGCCCCACTTTTGACTTTAAATTGTTTATTTCAAATGTATTTCCTTAATGTCCGTTAAAAGATTCAATGTCTTTCCATTCCACTAAGTGGACTGAAAGAATGAAAAAAATCGTTGCGCTGAAGAATATTATGTCAAACGTTTTGAAACGGCTATTTAACCCTTGGAAACCCATTCTAACAGAAAGTAGTCTTGTAAAAATTCTGGCTGAATAAGAAGGAGTCCCTTGGTGCAGTGGCAAACGAGCAGGACTGAGACATCATAATAAGCGAGTTCGAACTCCAGTCAGGCAGTTATGTTCACTTTCGAAATAATACTCTTGGGAATCGTCCCTATTACAGTTCTGCAAGTATGTCTTTGGCATTAAATAACTTACGAAGATTGCTACGCCATTAAACAAAGAAATCAAACCAGAATGAGGAGGTTGTTTAAGAATCTACGACTCCAGACGTTTCAACTACAACGATAAGAAGTTTATGTGAAAGTAACCGGTAACTTGTCAGTGTAAGTTCCTAAGCCTGCTCTAAGGCAAAATGTCTCTCAACAAGGAACTTCTCTTTTGGACATAAAGTAAGTAAAGTTGGCGACCTTAGTCAAGGGTGACTCGAAGGCTCCCTTTTCAATAGCGACTACACCGAGGTGTAGGGGAAGGCGCTACTCCATTCCCTGGATTGCTCCACTTTACCCTTGATCCTTATCTTATAATGCAAGGCGGCATCAGGTACCATTTTTTAAGTCATTAGTATGACTCGACCTGGGATTGAACCCTGGTCTCCTGGACTATTGACGAACACTCTACTCATTTGTAAATTTATTCTATCTTTGGATATCTTTCATAGAATTTATATTGTTTATCAAGCTTAATTGTGACAGAAGGACTGAAATATGTGGGTAATCGTAAACAAGCTATTAGTAGGTGCCCGTGGTGTAATTGTTATCGTCGCGGGAAATGAACACGGCGACACGAGTTCAAATCCTGGACGAGACTGATTGTATTTCACATAGCACTAATACCATTGGGAAAGGTATGAATCCAATTATTCTCCCTCCAGCTATGGGTAAATAGTAGGACAGACTAGGTTCTTCAGCCTTGGTGAGGCAACTAGTCTAGGAGAAGGAAAAACTCTGAATTCAAACCTGTTAAACTCCGCTTAAAAAATTGACCTTGTGTCATATCCTGCCCGAGCGGAGGGGTTGGTAAATAAGATTACTTCTAATTAGTAGGGCAGATTGAGCTTGGCATCGAAACCAATCGAGGAGAAAAAAATGAATTCAAATCAGTTGTACCCCGCTTAAAAACTAATCCTGTGTTGCATCCAGTTCGTGGTGGAGGGGTTGGGTAAACACGTCTCTATTATCAGATAGCTGTCTTTTTTGCATTTCAGTTGATAGCTTGGCCAACTCAGTCATTATACCAATTCGTCTTATAAGACTAGACATCCTGACAAGAATGTTTGGAAAGCTGGCAATTATCTATGTATCAAGTCTCCCCGCTTCATAACGAAAAAGCATTGGCCAATACACCATAGCAATAGTATTATTATTGTATTTGCGTCCTATTCGGGACGGAGGGGTTGGATAAATATATACTAAATTAGGTAACGATCCTCACTTGGTGTCATAGATTTGCCACCTCTCGTCAAGTGGAAGTTAGGATTATTTTTTGTCTTGCTTCACAATTAAGCTGAGATGATAACATTCGTTTATATTTGTAGCATGTGCACAATTTCCTATTTTTAAATGCCATCCAACTAAGCTCCAAATAAATGCAGCTGTGTGACCAAGAACGCCAAGGAAATTCGTATTCTTGACGAAGATCAAAATACAGACCCTCTCCCCTCGGCGGCGATGACACGTCTGATGAGAACAAACCAAAGATTCGAGAAGGAAAGTTTTCAGGATTCATTTTCTGTTGCCAGCTGCCTGAAATGCACGTCTTCAAAGTTGGTCAGAAGAAAAGAAGTTGGGTATAAATAATTGAAAGATTCTTGTCTCCTTCCAATCACAGTATTAACAGGGTGATACGAAACTTTGGTGTTCTGATTGGGAAGACATTTCAGCAAACAACTTTAACCCGGTTACTCGACAACTTTGCGATATACATGCTTAGCGTTATGGTTATCGGCGTAAGGAAAGGGATCGGTTATCCGAGTTCAAATCCTGGACGGAGTCTGAGTTTATTTTGCTCAAGAACACATCACTTCTCTCTGGGCAATGAGTTGATAGGCAAACTTAGCTCTTTAGCCCTGGCAAGGCAACCAATTTAGGAAAAAGAAAATTAAAGTTATCGGCCAGTTTGAAAAAATTGACTATATATCGCGTCCTACTGATGGCAGTGGAGTTAAGTAAATACATACGAAAAATACATTTACAAAGATAGAGAGAGAGATAGATAGAGAGAGAGGGAGGAGAGAGAGAGAGAGAGAGATAGTTATGTTTTTGATACATTTAAAAAAAAAAAGACTACCCTATATCAGTAATAGAGAATATGTAGATCTAAGCTGTAATAGCGTTGACACATTCAATGGCATTTGGTGGCTGTCAGTTTCTCGATTTTGCGATCGTCATACTTAGCGGCTCTCTCGTGGTGGGTATCCCTTTATATATATATATATATATATATACATGTGTGTGTGTGTGTGTGTGTGTGTGTGTGTGTGTCTGTCTGTCTGTCTCAACAAACTGAACGTCGTACATGGAAAGTATGGCTTTGGCATTAAATAACCGACGAAGGTTGATATACCATTAAACAAAAAAAAACCAACAAAAACAAAAAACAAAAAACAAAAAACCGAAACAATCAGTCAATCAAAAATTCCACATTATTTTTTAATAAAATGATTTCAACAAATTCTTCAATAACCACGTGATAGGGACTAAAGCCAAGAAAGAACAAACACAGAAACATTCAGACACTTTTCTTGTAATGGAGATCATGCGATATACAGAAGAGAGAAAAGACCAAGACAGAGCGTTAGGGAATGTATCTTTCGCTGAGGAATGAACCGTGTGATTCTGTCAGATCAGACAAAGAGGCTACTCGGAGTAAAGAATTGAGAAAGTTTTATTTCTTTCGAAGGCATGAACCCTTACATTCTCAAAGCCGGTTTGGACACTAAATAAAGAGGCTATGATTAATTTAAATGCCTTTGACTCCTTTCAGTCACCGTGTAAAATTGACTGTGAATTCCACGGTTGATAGAAAACATTTGGGTTGATCGGGAACAAGTTACATCAAGCAATTTTGTGGACTTGATCGGAACAACTTAAAACAAACAATATTTGGGTCATGTAACTTGTCATTCATTCACTCAATATTATCACCTTCTACTCCTTTTTACCATATTTTTTTTTGAATAATTGCAAATTGTAGTTCAATAATTACATCGTATTTGGCAACAATCTATTTGGGTTTAATAATAGTTTTCCACTTCTCTCTCTCTCTCTCTCTCTCTCTCTCAGATCAAAATGTTCATAATCCATTTTGTTGTTTCCCAGCCAGCTGTTAATTTTCCAATTTACAAAGTATTTATATCGATTTAGCATCTGATAAACCTTGAAATAGTGGAAATTTATCAATAGAAAAAGGAATAAAAATCACCTCAGTTGTATTAAAATTTGAAACTATCGAATTAAATCAGACTCCCTCTATCATGGGAAGACATGATGAAATGAAATATAGAAAGACGTGTATATCCATATTTAACCTCCTATTTACAACATTGTAGTATAGCACTCACTCTTTATCTCAATTCTAACTCTCTCTCTTTTCATCGCACATTTTCTCTCTCTCTCTCTCTCTCTCTTTTTATCTCTCTCTCACTCTCTCTCTCTCTTTCATCTCTCACTAACTTTCTCCTTCACTGACTCTCTCACTTTCTTGTTCACTCTTTTACTCTCTTTTCTCCTTCCTTTTCTCTACTTCACTCTTTATTTCTTTTTTTTTCACTAAACCACTGTTCACTCTGTCTCTGTTTCTGTCTCTCTCTATCTTCCTCTTTCACTCTCTTTTTTTCTCTCTAACTTTCTCTTTTTTTTTCTCATCTATTTTCCCTCTGTCTTTATCTCTCTTTAAGTTTCTCATTTTTTCTTTTTCTTTTCCTTCTCTTTTTCTCTCTTGTTCTCTTAATCTTTCTCTCTCTTTCATTCTTTTCCCGCTTTCTCGTTTACGCTCTCTCTCTCTCTCTCTCTCTCTCTCTCTCTCTCTCTCTCTCTCTTATCCCTCCTTCATTATCTCTTTTTCCTTTTTTTTCTCTTTTTCTTTCTCAGTCTTCCTCTGTGTTTTACACTCGTTCTCTCCCGCTTTCTCTTCCTTTATTTTCAGTTTCATCACTTTTTCTCTCCATCTATATATTTGCCTTTTCATCTTTTTTCTTCGTCTCTCTTTCTGTCTATTAGCTTTATAGTTTATGAATAAATACACCCGTAACAATAAAATATACCCGGTTTTTTTTCTTTTCAAATGGAACATCATTTAGTCCTAACGGATATCATGACGTATTATCAAACTCTTTATTATTGAAACTTTATAAACAAGAATATTTGTAAACAATATACAGGGGTATTATTATTATTTAAATGTAATACGATATATATATATATATATATATATATATATATATATATATATATATATATATATATTGTTTAATATCATATCAAACTTGTTGAGTTACTAGATGCCAAAGATATATTTGAAGAGGAACGGTAAGGCTACAATTTAACCTTAAGCTGGTGCGTGGAATAAGATGGTCCATGTCTTTCCCAAGGTTTTTCGTCCGAAAGTGAACGTATGAACGAGAGTGGCCTTCGAATTCGCTTGCTACGATGTCCCGGTACAGTACATTAACTACCCCTCCAAGAGACTTTTTCATAGAGAAACTTTGTAAACAAGAATATTTGTAAACAATATACAGGGTTATTATTATTTAAATGTTATACGATATATATATTTAAATATATATATATATATATATATAAAGAATGTGTCACTAGCGTGTATCCCCCCACATAAACTCTCTCTCTCTCTCTCTTTCTCTCTCTGTTTCTTTCTTTCTCTTTCTCGACACCCGTCTCGATCAGCTATCGCTCTTGGTATCTGTTATCATATTTACCCAACCCCTCCGCTCGGGCAGGATGTGACACAAGGTCAATTTTTTAAGCGACGTTTAACAGGTTTGAATTCAGAGTTTTTCCTTCTCGTAGACTAGTTGCCTAACCAAGGCTGAAGAACCTAGTCTGTCCTACTATTTACCCATAGCTGGAGGGAGAATAATTGGATTCATACCTTTCCCAAGGGTATTAGTGCAATGTGAAATGCAGTCTCATCCAGGATTTGAACTCGTGTCGCCGTGTCCACTTCCTACGACGATAACCATTACACCACGGGCACCTCTTGGTATGTCTTATAGACTGTGACCTGTGTCCACACAAAGCTGATGAATGTAAACAGCATCGCATATGAGTCGTCTTGTGTGTGTGGGGGGGAATTTACTTCTACCCACTCGGAAGAGTGCATTTTATAAGGCTGTTTTATATTTTCATGTAGAAGAAGATTATTTTGAAGGTAACACTGGAAACAAGGCGAAAGAACAATTTTTTTCATGTTCAAATTGCCAGAATTTTATGTGCTACTTCACATGAACAAGACAAAATCGTTTCCTGCTCAATCTTTAACCATAGGATGAAAAGTAAGACCTGTCAAAGGGCGGATGAAAAAAAAGAAAGAAAGAAAGAAAGAAAGAAAGAAAGAAATAAAGATATGTCGAGGTGGATGACAAAGAATGAAAGAAAGAATGAAAAATGAAATGAAGAAGATGTGTGACGAAAGAAAGAAATTAATATAGAAAGGTAAAATAAAGAGAGAAACGTTGAAAGAAAGAAAGAAAGAAAGAAAGAAAGAAAGAAAGAAAGAATTTAGTTATTGCTCCAGTGGCTGATGTAGCTGCCAGTCAGCTGTCTCATGCTTGTCACTGGTCTGCTACAATTAATAAATAGTGAATAGTGGTGTGTGTAGTGCAAACACATGCCATCGTTTCCATTGTTACCACTTTTGCAAAGATATTCCTTCCATCACATTGACTTGTTCAACTGTCATCTTGTGTTCTTGTCATAGAGCTGATTTTATTAATCCTACAAAAGCCAATAAACGCAGACACAAACAGACTTCATACAATTAGATCCTACCCACTGAAACTGAAAAGAACCTCTTCTCCCCCACCCATTTATACGCATCGAGATGTGCAAGTGACTTAGTGATTTAACTTAAGATATGAAAGTTTATCAAGATGTAACACGTATTGAAGCCAATTTATCAAGATTGCCCGTGGCGAAATGCCAAACGTGTTGGACTGCAACGTCGCAGTGAAAAAGTTCGAACTCCAGTTGCGATATCGTGTTTATTTTCGAACTAATATTCGTTCGGAAAGGAATGAAACCCCTTATCCCCCAGTTGATGGGTTGGAAAGTTCACCTACTGTCTTTCTTCAGGTATGGCTTTGGCATTAAATAACCGACGAAGGTTGATATACCATAAAGCAAAGAAGCCGAAATAATCAATCAATCAAAAATTCCACTTTGATTTTCAATGAAATGATTTCAACAACTTCTTCAATACAAGATTACAAAAAACAATGGAATAACAAATTACATAAACTCTTCCTGATGATATTTACACAAGAAGAATGGAAATCAACTCTCCAAAAATACTCAAAAGAAAATATCTCTATATCCCAATTGTGCATTGGTCATATAAGACTTACGCACGTTTTTATACTCAAATAAGAGGAACAACCAGTATATAGCATATCAAACATCCAACAGTTCAGCATTTTCTCAAAGGATGCTGAACTTTATAAATAATTTCACTAGAAAACGTTTATTAAATGCAAAATATGTGAAGTACCAATTTGAAAATGTCGACATGAATGACATTTTGTCCAACTTGAGAAAAATAAACATAAATAAAATGAACAACAAAAAAAGCATCCGAGACAATTTGAAAAATTTTGTTCAAACGAAAAAAAAATGGTGTTATAAATAAATGAACTCTAAAACCAGCCCAGTCGGCTGGGACTGTAGAATTCACGACTAGATCTCTGCAGAAGTGTAACACTCAACCAACGTGTCTTGGAGTTTTGTGAAATGTGAATTAGTTTTTCTAATTTTATATGAACTGATAGGGTGTTGCTAAAACAAAAATATCCAGTTGTGCGATTCTTTTGAGTGCGGTAAAGAAATTTCAGAACGACCCTCGTACAAATATATATATATATATATATATATATATGCTCAAAGTGTTACGAAACAGATCAGGTGATTTGAATCTAAAAAACCCAGCTACTATGATGTGAATATTACCCTCAGGCGTGTGCATATAAAGGGTTGATTTCACAAAATTACACCAGCAAAAGTTGCTTATATATTTGCATTTGACTCAGAATTCAGTTTTGGTAACATTTGTCATTCCTAATTCTCTCTCTCTCTCTCTCTCTCTCTCTCTCTCACACACACACACACACACACACACAGAAAACATATTCACACACGCACGCTTGCATGTACACACAGAAACTTACACACACGCACCCAGGCATACAGATATTAATATATTTATTGATGTAGTATAAGATAGATTTGAACAATTTACAATAGATAGATAGATAGATAGACCGATAAGAACAGACTTAGATTACTACATAGAAATCAATTTTTCAGAAACATCCTATATATATAAGTGTGAGTGCTCGTGTGTGCTCGTGTGTGTGATATACATATACATACGTAGGAAGTGGACACAGCGATACGGGTTCAAATCCCAGATGAGACTGCTTGAATTTCACATAGCACTAATACCCCGGGGAAAGGTATGAATCCAATTATTCTCCCTCCAGCTATGGGCAAATAGTAAAACGGACTGGGTACTTCAGCCTTGGTGAGGTAACAAGTCGAGGAGAAGGAAAACTCTGAATTCAAACCTGCTAAACTCCGCTTGAAAATTGACCTTGTGTCTTATCCTGCCCGAGTGGAGGGGTTGGTAAATATGTATACATATTGGAGGTGCTTGTACTGTAATGGTCAATATCGTCGGAAATGGATACGGTGACCTCAGGTCAAATCCTGGATATGGCTGTTTGTATTTCTAAGGGCGCTACTCCAATTGTGAAAGGGAAGCATTCTACTGTTCTCTGTCCAGCAATGCATAAAGAGTTGGGCAGACTGTTTTTTTTTTTTACATTGGTATGGCTGCCAGTTTTGCACAAGGAAAACTCAAACCTAAGAAACTCCTCTTAAAAATGATGCCACAGTTTTCCTTCTCCAAGACTAGTTGCCTCACGAAGGCGGAAGAACCTAGTCTGTCCTATTTACCCATAGCTGGAGGGAGAATAATTGGATTCATACCTTTCCCAAGAGTATTAGTGCTATGTGAAATGCAATCAGTCTCGTCCAGGATTTGAACTCGTGTCGCCGTGTCCTTTACCTACGACGATAACCATTACACCACGGGCACCCCCAACATAGATTCTCATGCCAATTTTAAAGAACCAATCTTACCTACATTTTACCCACAGCTTGAGAGAGAATTTTTGGATGCATACCTTTCCGAATGATAATACCGCTATGTAAAATGCAAATAGCTTCGTCTAAGATTTGAACTCTGGTCTCTGTGTCCACTTTCTCTAAATATAACCATTACACTACGAACACCTCTTTATATATCTATATAGTATTGCAAACTGTTTTTAATGCAGTGTGTCAAGGAGAGGGAAGAGTAACAACCAAGTGAAAGGAGGCGGAAGTCGATCTGTTAAGCGATAAAGATCCCACAAGCGACTAATTTGATCGGTAAAGATCAATAATTGAACGTTTTAAATAATTAATTGCTAGCGAAATGTCTCACAAAATGTGACGAACACAAATAATCAAGAGTAGATTTTTATCTGGTTTATTCCTGCACCAAAACTTTTGGTGAAAAGTTTGGGTGGTGTTAGCCACGTCTATGAGGCAGACTGTTAATATAAGTAATTATTTAGTTAGGAAGCTACCAGAATCGATGCTCTGGTAATTTATAGTTGATGGCGTTGTTGGATATATCATTTTTCTTAAATAGCTAATAGTTCTAGTTGTATATTTATCCCTGGCCTTTTAGTTCTCCATGCAAAAGATAAATTAGTTCCATCAATCCGGCAGCTCAACAATGGTTTTGAGTCTTGGCAATTAATAAACTGTAGAGAATATGCACTGGAAAAAACGAAGAAAAGATTGAATTCTTATACAACAGGAGAAAATGCCTTAATGTGAAAGAAATATCAGAAAAGTAACATCAAGTATATATATATATATATATATATATATATATATATATATATATATATATATATATCCCATTTGTTCTTCCTCTTCTTTAAATGAATCCAGGAGACTTAGCGTATTTGCCATTTCAATGTTCATTCCCCATAGTTGTCTCCAATTGGGACCAAAAGTACTTGGATAAAATATGGTGCCTTTTCGAATTCATTTCTTCCAGATGTCAGACGACTTATCCAAAGACTTGAATGGATCATCTATAAAATAGGCAGAAACAAAGTGTTTGTTCTGTCTAATGAAACACCCACACACACACAGACACACACACACACACACACACACATATATATATATATATATATGTGTGTGTGTGTGTGTGCGTGTGTGCATGTGTGTGTTCATTTATTGTTCTGCAACTTCTAGTAAAACATGTAAAAAGTCATCTAACAAGACCGAAAGTAATATTCTCCGCCGAAATAAATTTATAATGACAACTTAACCAAGTTTGAGTTTCCATCCGATTGCACTATAAACGCTCTGAATGTGAATTTTGTTATATCCCAGCGAAGGAATAAGCAATGTAACAATAGCCATACATCGAGCACTCACATAGATATATATGATATTCCTCATATATTCTATAAAAGAATAATCCACACCTACTGTCTTCGGACGCTGACTGGATATTAAAATATATATACACACACACACACACACACACACACACACACACACATATATATATATATATATATATATATATATATATATATATATATATATAAAATTTGGGTTAGCGTAGATACTGAGTCCGCAGTGCTTGGCAATAATCATTTTCTCGCTTCTGTGTTCATCCAACGCATAGGCAAGAAACTGACATATGCCAAGCACCACAGACATCATCAATAGAAAGGCCTTTGCGGAAAAAGTATTTTAGAAAGTTTTTTAAAAAGTTTTTCAAAGTCGATATGCCATAAGAGAAGCGTACGAAAATGCACTGGCGGCATAGTATATTTCTGAATGAAAAAGAATGAATATAAGTATATACATTATGTTTCATTACATATAGAGCTTGGTTGATTGACTGATAGGTTATAGATAGATAGATAAATAGATAGTCTTACAGCCTTGATTGATCCACAGTTACATGATCAATATATATATATATACATATATATATATAGGTTAATTGGCTGATAGATAAATAGATTCAAAGTTCTACAGCCTCGGTAGATCCACAGTTACATGATGCCTTCTCTACCCTTTCAAACCAGCCCCAATGGCCTACGCGTCCATAAATGATGTTTCGACCACCTAAAATATTAATCCCCACCAAATACCAGAGAACCCACATCGAAAATGACTGAAGGTTGTCGAAAGAACAAGTGCTCTGGAAAACAGAGATTATGGACATTTATTAAACAGCCTGCAACTACACTTGTGACTGTATACGACAATAAGAGCTATATAAAAAAATGAACACAAAATCCTTATCTGTAAGGGTAGGTTTTCTTGACTGGATCTAGTGTCCGCACAGTGCTGATATATATTTGTCTTTGCTTGTCAGCGACGACTGGAGCATCCATGGATATGAGTACATATCTGGCAGGATATTTAATGCTAATGATTTTCAAATAGATTTCTTTTTGTCTTTAGATTGCACCCTAACAGACACAGCCAACAGTGGACCTGGGAGTAATGGTAAAAAAGAAGTGACCCAACATTCGAGAATTGATGCCTTACCGAAATAAAGATTAATCATTTTTTTTTAAATATACCTTGGAATTTAGAAGAGAAGTTGTTCGTTTTTCTTAATTTTAAACAGGAGACATAAGAGATATATCAATATAAATAGCTTTGTACTTTGTTCGGATTGCTTGTTCTAACTTAGAAATAATGCTATTCAATTATTTTATATATCCAGTTTGATGAGCGAATTATAAATCGAGTTAAATCAGATTATTTTATTTAATGACACATCAACCTTTGATAGTTATTCAAAGCCAAATTTTTTTTATATGATTTTTAAGCGAAAAGTTTGAAGATAATATCATTTATTTATTTGCTCACACTTAAATTATTTCAAGTATTGCTATTTATTGTTTGCACACAGTTAAATGCAATACAATATAATGTTGTATGTTGACCTCCGACCCGGCCAAGCTGTCAAAAGAAGAAATGCACCTGTGTAAATAACAGGTGCATCCGGTCGAAGATATCAGAGGGTCGACCTTGACTGTCGAGGGGTTGAATTGAGTGCGAATTGTGACGCTCGCAGGGAGTGGGTGGACGTCAAGTTATTATATAACCCCGGCGACAGGAAGTTCAGATGAGTTGGAGAGAAGATGCTGGAATGAGAACCATGTCCCAGCAGAGGCTGGGCCTCCAGGCCCCCGTTTGAGCAGCTCAGGAGAACGGGAAAAAAGGCTGGGATAGCAAGAAGAGTTCGGGGGGTGGTCAATATGTTGCAGTTCTGTTCAGTCTCCAACTCACCTCTCACACAATAATACCCTTCGTAAACCTTTCGAACCCTTTCAAATAAAGTGAGAGGTATATTTTTCTAAAAGAACTGTCCGCTCGTCGTTATTGTGTTGAATATGTTTCTGGATATATATGTGTATGTATAGTTGTTCATGGCTATACAACAATCATTCGATATCATACTAATAGTTCTATTCACCACAGTTAAATATCTTCCATCATTTATCTGTAATACAAACAATTCAATTCATTTTTAATCATTTGTTTGTACTCAGTTAAAGGCTTTCAAGTATTATAAATCTTTAAACAGTTCTATGGGCCTCATTGATAGAACCCTAACAGGTACTTCCAATGCGAGTCTGAGTGGACCTGGGAGTAATGGTAATGAAGGGGTACCCCACATTCCCTAAAGCTCCTGAACTGGAACCTCAACATCAGATGGTTTAGTGTCATCTGCTGGACACTCGTCCTGGGGGTGGGTCTTACCCCTCTGCAGAGATGCAGTCGGCTTATTCTACAGCCCACCACCAGCCAATCGGGCTGTAAACCAAATGAATAATTCTAAATTTGATGTGAATAATGTTGTTAGTAGGCAGTACACCTGTTCTTTCCTGGGGTGCTGCTTCCAGGACGAAGACGAAAAAATCCAAATGTGTGATTTTGTAATCAAATGAACTCAAAAAGTTAGGAGAACAAGATGCTTGAATAAGATTTTCTTAAAATGGATTCTTTTGTGTGAATGGATACAGTGACCCGAGTTCAATTCTTGGACAAGGCT
Source organism: Sepioteuthis lessoniana (assembly GCA_963585895.1). Taxonomy (NCBI): domain Eukaryota; kingdom Metazoa; phylum Mollusca; class Cephalopoda; order Myopsida; family Loliginidae; genus Sepioteuthis; species Sepioteuthis lessoniana. The sequence continues at coordinate 39,758 of CAUZXS010004248.1, forward strand.
GTTTGCATTTCATATATCGCTTATATCCTGGGAAAAGGTATGGATCAAACTATTCCCTCCCTCAACAATAGGTAAATAGTAGGGCAGACTTGGTTCTTATACCGTGGTAAAACAACTGGTCTAGGAGAAAAAAAACTCTGAATTCAAACCTGTAAAACTTTAAAATGACATCCTAGAAATGAATACGTGAATCATTCAAAAGGTTTGCAATATTCTAGGACGTGCTAGAGTGCAGCGCGTCTATCACGTGACCGAAGCAGTTCAAGCTGTGGTAATTATCTGCTGCGGTTGGTAGTGTCTCGGTAGTTGATGGGCTGAAACATTGTGCATGGCTTCACTCGGACATGAACATGAAACCTAGTTAAATTCGGGAATTTAAACTTTACCAGTTTGAAGCGGGCCATAACACAGTGGAAGCAACTAGAAAAAAACTTTTATTATGTGGAAGTTGAAGGCGCACTTAATCACAAAACTGTAGTTAGAGATATTTCACTCGAGTTGTAAGAACGTCGAAACTCAGGCAAAGTCAAGTAGGCCTAAAACCGTGGATATCAGGTTCGTGCTTTTAGGCGAATTAGACGAGTAGCATTTAGAGAGTATCAGCCGAGCTCGGTATCTCACCGTCTAGAGTGGTTCGTTCTCTTCCTAATCTCAGAAAGAGTTGCCGAATTGTGCCACATATTTCTAAAATTGTGCAAAAGTTTTGCCACTTGATTGATCTGAATTTTTCTTAGGCCCTTGGACACTGTCTGACTGTGTAATCCACCCCCAGAGAATTAATACGAAAAAAGCATCAACCAAGATTGGAACTAGGTTTTTCAAATTCTCTTTTCTCTCATTGTAAATGTTATGCTATCTTGCATCTCTCGCTGGCTGTTGTTGTTGTTGCCGGTGAAGGTGTGGATGGTGCTGAGCGAGTTAAGGGATGTGGAAATCTACAGTGCCATGATGACTGTTGCTTTTATCAACAAAGTTTGCAATCTATCAAAGTCGCCTCGTGGTCGCTTCTTCCGGGACCAAGGGTCGAGAAGGAAGTGACGAGTACGCATGCGGGTGTTTACTGATGCCACAGTAGGAATTTGTTTGTCTTAGAGATTTATTGTTTTCTTGAACATTGCCTCATTTCCGTTCAGAATATTCCGTGCCGATTATAGTTGTTGAGAGTAAGGGTCTCTCTCTCTCTCTCTCTTTTTCTCTCTTCCTCTCTCTCTTTCTCTCTCTCTCTCTCTCTCTCTCTCTCTCATTCAACTGGGTTTCTTTCTTTTCTTTTTAGGTTTTCTTTTCTCTTCTTTCTTTCTTTCTTTCTTTCTTTCTAAACATTGCCCCACTTTCTTTCTTTCTTTCTTTCTTTCTTTCTTTCTTTCTTTCTGTTTTCTTTTCCCTTCTTTCTTTCTTTTCTTTCTTTTTCCTAAACATTGTCCTCCTTTCTTTCTTTCTTTCTTTCTTTCTTATCTTAGGTTTTCTTTCTTTCTTTCTTTCTTTCTTTCTATTTTCTTTCTTTCTTTCTTTCTTTCTTATTTTAGGTTTTCTTTCTTTCTTTCTTTCTTTCTTTCTTTCTTTCTTTCTACTACTTCATTAATTTTTTCCTTCTTTTTTATTTTCTTTTGATCCAATCTTGCGCACAACCTTCTTCTTCTTCTTCTTCTTCTTCTTCTTCTTCTTCTTCTTCTTCTTCTTCTTCTTCTTCTTCTTCTTCTTCTTCTTCTAAATTGTATTAAGAATAAAAATGACAATTATGGGAATTTTTAATTGTTTTTATTATTATTATTATTATTATTATTACTCTTTTTCGAGTTTTTTCCCATCAGTATTAACTGATGATTTCTCACTGAAGTTTGAGTGAGAGCCAGACTCCTAAAGTCTCTGGGACTTTTCTCAGTATTTTGGCCGATCCAAATAATGCTGTAATCTGGATGGTCTTTATTCGTCCTCTTCTTTCCAACTACTCTAGTCCTTGTACCAATCATTTAGTGACTGTACCAAGAGAACTAATTACAATTGGTATCACCGTCACTTTCATGTTCCACAATAATTATTATTATCATAAGTATATTTATTACTTAAAATAATAATAATAATAATAATAATAATAATAATAATAATAATAATTAGTATTATTGTTTATTGTGGTATTGTAGAAGTAGCTCTCCTCCCCTTGTTCTTTTCAAAGTTACTCCTTCTTTCACTTCATCTTTATCAAATAGCACTTGTAACTCTTCTTCTTCTTCTTCTTCTTCTTCTTCTTCTTCTTCTTCTTCTTTCGGCCATTTTATACCTCACTTACTGACATCGTTTTATTAATTTGTTTCTTATCAATATTTATCCAGGATGTCATGCTCGCTAGAAGTATTTTTACCCTCATAAACTTTACTTCTCCGCTCAGAGTATCAACAGTGTGGCATTTTTCCGTGGAATTCCAAGCACTGACCAATATCATAGACCCGGTTTCGGTATGCTTGTATAGTACCGTAATACGAAAAAAAAAAATGGCATATCATACCAAGATTTCTTTTGCGATAAATTTCATATCTTCTAGCTGAGAGAGAATAATCTTCCAGCTAAAAAAACGCTTCAAAATTTCTAGATCTGTAATCTTCGTTGATGTGTGGAAATTTGTCTAAAAGTCTTTGCCGTACTATCGAAATAAAATTGTGTGTTTTAGAAAAACTGGAAAATTTGATACTTAGTAAAAGAGAAAAATAAAACTGAAGGATAAAGAAACTTTGGAAGTTGCTGTATTGCCGTCTCACCAAGTCATATCATTAGATCATTTTGCAAAAAGGTGTTATCAAGTGGCGCTAAATAGGAATAAATAAACAATCTTTTATAAAGTTAAGGAATTGTGAAGAAATTCAATCATTGATCGAAATGTGGGCATTGTAGAACCTACCAAAAGGGTTTGTATGTAAATTTCTAAACATTAATATCCCTCATAAGCCAATTCACACAAAATATATCCGCTAAAATGATGCGTTAAGATTTAAACCCAAAACATGGACCGTAGGACTTTTACTAAGTTAAAACCTAGTTACTCTAAAGGAGTAAAATTTTTCTTTTGAGGGTCGGAGAGGCGCTCAGGTTTCTTCAATCTTGAAAGAGTACCTGGTCACATCTGTGACGGGATCATGGATACTAATCAACCACCGAGTCTCGTATAACCACAATATACTAGTTGTCTAAATCATCAAGGGTTTTCGGACTATTGTCTTCATCTTTATTGCTATTTCCACAACGTTTCAGCCGATATGTCCTCCGGCCTTCTTTAGGTGTTTGTCGAACTGTGGAACCTACACGGAACTTCGAACTACATCCTTTATTGAATCCACGGGGGTCGTCTGCTCTGATTCCGTTAGCCATAACCGGTTACAAATGTCAAGTATTCCTGTATAGTTACTCGTCTGCAGTCAGGGTTGAACCTGCAACCTCCAGATGATTGTCTCCTTAGAAGCTTAGGGAATGAACACCTATAACCATTACGTTATGTATTCTGCTGGACAGTTCAGAGTGAATATACGATAAAGAAAGGAATAGTCCTTTGTTTACAACATCGAGTAAAAACAATTAGTAGCAATACAGATGCATATCAAGAAGAAATGATTAGTCTGTGACACAACCTCCATCGTAACAACTACCCAAAGTGCAAACATCGGCTACAAGAAACCTAGAGAGGAGTATAGAGGACAATACCCTAAAACTCACCACGGTATGTCTGGCCTATATCAAAGGAATAGCCGAAAGGATCCAAAAGATATGTGGTCCATATGACATCAGGACAGTATTCACAAGTGGTTCAACTCTCCGGAGATATCTCTTCCGGGTCAAGCAACGAATGGAATTCAACATAATCAAGAACTGTGTTAACTCCATCCCTTGCAGTTGTGGTAAAATATACAAAAGCGAGACAGGTCGCTCACTAAAAGTAAAGCTAGAAGAACTTCGGAAGTAGTTCGAGGTGTGATTGAAAAGTCGGCTATGGCAGACAATATATGGAAGGAAAAGGGCAACCATCTGGCTTTATTGGATGAAGTTGAAATAATTGATAGAGCTGAACATAAGACGCCTAAAGGAATTAGCACATATGTTGGACTACAATGACCTGCTGAGTAGACCAAGTATAGAGTTGAATACAATATGGAGAACAACATTAAAAAAGCAAAGAAATATTGATTACAGCATCCAATAACAGGATTGGTAACATAAGTACAGATAGAAAAACAACAAAAACTAGAAAACAGAAAGAAGAAGAAAAACAACTGTACGGATATTTCAAGCGTCAAACTGACGAGATTGCACACAAGAATTCATAGACATGGCTACGCAAGGGAAATCTCAAAAGAGAAACAGAATTTCTTCTAATAACAATATTAAACAACGCTATTATGAGCTATTATGCTACAGAATCACAAAGGTAGGTCACAAAGAGAAAGAGATGAAACGATTAATCACATTGTAAGCGAATGTAGCAAACTTGCAAGGGTGGAGTACTAGTCAACGCCAGACTGGATGAGGAAAGTGATTGACTTGGAATTGGGCAGAAGATTTTAACCATACTGCCAAATGGTATTTGCACAAACCAGAATATATCACAGGAAATGAGAACCATAAAATTCTCTGGGATTTTGAGAAACAAACAGATCCCCTAATCCCGGACAGAAGATCTGAATTTATCGTCAAGTGGATTTTGCCATTCCACCAGACCACAGAGTAAAAAGAAAAGAAAACGAAAGGATAAACAAATACTTGGACCTTGCCAGAGAAGTAAAAAATCCTGTAGAATATAAGGGTGACGGTGATACCAGTTGTAGTCGGCGCACTTGGAGCGGTTCTTATCGGCTTGGAAAAAGGACTGAAAGAATGAGAAAGAGTAGTGACCATGCTGACTAAAGTATTATTATTAAAATCAGCAAGAATACTTACAACAGTCTTGGAGACAGGAGAACCTGACGGTCCACTGAGTAAAAATCGAAGAAAACGAAAAGAGACACATATACTTGGAGCTTGTCAAAGAACTGAAAAAGCTATGTAACATGAAGGGGACAATGATAGCAATTCTTACTGGTGCACTTGGAACGATCCCCAAAAGGTTTGGTAAGGGGACTGAAAAAGCTGGAAATAGGAGGATGAGCAGAGACCATCCAAATTACAGCATGGTTAAAATTCAACCAGAATACTGAAAAGAGTCCTGGTCACTCGAGGAGACTCACTCAGACTCCATGTGAAGAAGAAGAAGAAGAAGAAGAAGAAGAAGAAGAAGAAGAAGAAGAAGATTATATCGGAGAAAACACTGAGAATGCTAGAGGAGACTTGTTGTCACTTGATCTCGATTGAAAGTCTTCAGTATTCATCTTTTCTTCTCACTGGTAACTTGCCAACTATTCTTATTAGCTCAACTGATTCATATCTTTCCATTTCTTTATCATTTTGACATTTTTTTCTACCCATGTAAATTCAAATTCAGATATATCGTAATTTAATTTTAAAAGTAATTGTAAAATATAAAAAGAGGATAATTGGAGTAAAATATTTTTAAAGACCCCTCCCCACTCACATGGTCAATAAGCAACAGTTGAGCCTGCAACTCACTTTGAGGCCTGGACTCTCTCAGATTTATGGGGAATCTTTGAAGAACTTGAGGCAACTTGAATATTAATTACTTTCCTTTCTGTCAGTCTATTATTTTATTGATTTCAATCTTACAATAAAACTCTTACTGTTAGCCTGGATCACACAATTCCCATCATCTGAGGGATTATCAGCTGACTAGGCCATACATAGAGAAATATAATTCATTGAAGAAAAGAGAGGAGACTTACGCCTGAAGCAGAACCAAAGTCTCAAAGTTCTACTAGACAAGTTGATCATAGAGACTCCAGAAGCAGTGAAGTCATTGTTCAGGATTTAAATTATCTACTATATTTTGCTTTTGTAAATAAAATCTATTTTCTGTTACAGGGCGTTTAAACTTATGCTGAGAGAAGATACGTTGTTCTATTAACACTTCTTTCACCATTTTGAAGTCCTGATGAAGGTTCATTAAAACCACAACGTCGACTTTCCTTCAAATAAATTCGTCAATTTGGATTACTTTGCTTATTAATTTTTCTCTATTTCTGCTGATTTGAGCCTGATTTTTTTTACAACGAACATGGACCACGTGGAAGAAAAGATTGAGAAGCAATGATAAAAAATGTTTTTTTCTTATTAAGCCTTTGTCACATGGATAACTGAAACAATACGCATTCATTGATTTGATTATGAAAATAGAGGTTTAATTTTTTTAGTTAGCTTTCCTGGATATCTTCAAATATTTAGTTGACTACTTAATGGCTCATGTAACATTTTTAAAAATTAAATACAGCCAAATACAAATTTCCAATATAAAAAATTTACAAATTCAATATATATTTAGGATTTGAAGTACAATTAAGATATTGAACTCATAAAATTCACTTGACAAACTAAAAGTTAAATTTTTTCAAAGAATCTCAGAAGAATATAATCCAGTAATTTAAATGTGTTGCTTGGGCCGACTTGAAGCAATTTTCTCAATTTACCGTCAAATAAGAAAAAAAGTGATTATGCAATGAATTTAGAGATAAAACGGCTTTAAAATCGTTTGCTTATTAGAATAATAAAAGAAGAATATTTTGGTTTGGTTGCTTTATTTAATGGCATATCAATTTTCGGGGGTTATTAAATGTCAAAGCAATCATTGAAGGACAATAATGCTGATTGCTGGGGGGTAATAAGGGGATGCATATCTTTACCTATGGTAATTAGCCCAGTCGGCTGGAGCTGCTGAATACACCGACGGTATCTCTGTAGACTTCTCAAATGAGTGTCCTGTATATGACACTAAACAATCTGATGGTGAGACTCCAATAATACTGGAACTTTGGGGAGTGCCTCTTTATTACCATCGCCCCTAGTTCCACTCTGAACCGAAGTGGTAGCACTTGATAGGGCTCTATCTTTGGATCAAATATAACTAAACAGTGTATTTATGCAAAACTGAATTGTTTGAAATAGAACTATTTGCATAAAAATGGATTTGACATTAAATAACCTACAAAGGTTGATATGCCATAAAACCGAACCAACCAACCAGCCAATCGGATGATTTGTATGATGGGAGATAAGTGACTGTACAGCTGTTATATTGTGTGGTGCTGTTTTTGAAATTTAGACTGTGTACTTATGCTAAGCTGAATTCTTTGAAATAGAACTGTTTATATATATAAAAATGGATTTGGCTTTAAATAACCTACAATAGATGATGTGACATAAAACCAAACCAAACTAAACCAAACCGAGGTTATTAGCCCGAAAAATGAATGCGACTGAAGTACGAATACGCTTATAACTATGATATACTCCACGTTAGCCACGGGGCCTAGTCACACCCATGTGTAATACAGGCAAGTACTACAAGTTATTTCTTAATTTACTTTAGTTTCGCAATATTTTGGTTACATGTAACACAATTTGTCTGTTTCAGATGTTTTTACCGCGGTTAAGGTGACGAACGGCAATGGACTGGGATACATATATATATATACGTGGTACATTCAATAAGTTTCCCGACTTTTTTGTACAGGCATTTAAAATTATCGTAGACTCTTGAAAATGTTATTGCTATACATCTTATGAGATGATTGACCAATTTTTTTTTTTATTTCAGGTTCAAATAAACAGCTACAGCAGGAATTGGAATACACCCTACTATAGCGTGATTGTCACGGCTGGTGAATTTCAAAAATGCAATCTGGACTTTAGAAGAACGATATGCAAAAAATTCTGTTTTAAACTTGGAAAAAAATGCCATGCGATGAAAGCTGGATCTACTGCTATGACCCAGAGACCAAGAGACAGAGTTCCTTGTGGAAGCATGCTGGCTCTCCCAGACCCAAGAAGGCCAGACAGAGCAAATCCACCCACAAACTTTTGATGATCCCTTTTTTTGACAACACTGGCATGATCTACATGCACTAGGTTCCTACTGGACAGACAATCAACAAGGAATACTATGTTGAGGTTTTAAGGGAATTCAGGAAGAGGCTTGCACTCTTCAAATCGGGTTAGTGGCATTTACACCCGGACAATGCACCAGTACACAACTCCATCCTTGTCACAGACTATTTGACCAAGATGAGCATCAACACAGTTCCTCAGCCTCCCTATAGTTCAGACCTTGCTCCCTGTGACTTTTGGTTATTCCCTAAGCTCAGAGGCTGTCGTTATGAGACAATTGAGGAGATGAAAGAGACTGTGACAAATGTCATTGACACGCTCACACATGAAGACTTCCATGGGGCTTTCCAGATGTTGTTGGGACGGTACAACAAGTGCATTGCAGCCGGGGGAGATTACTTCGGAAGGGACTAGAGTTTCAAAAAAAATAGCATCTCGGAAGCCGTGGAGGCAAATCAGCTTCGACTAGATTGAGACTGCTGTATACTTAAGGAAGGATGCTGTGTTATATATAGACCCTCGACCAGGCCGTCAGTCAAGAAATGCACCTGTATAAATAAGCGGAAGAACAGCAGAAGCAGGTGGACGTTAGAAAATAATATAACCAGGTGCCTGGGCGGTTCGATTTCAGTCGAAGACAGAATGCCAAAGTACAAACCAGTGGCAGGCAGAGGGCTTAGTGACCCGCGGTTGAGCAACCCAAGCCAAGATGCGAAAGAATTGCTGCTATGGTCGAGAGAAGAACTCAATATAGCAGTCCGTCCTTGTCTCCACTCATTTCTCACACACAACAAATATCACCGTTTCGAAATTAAAGTGTGGAAGATATATATTTTTATAAAGAAGTGTGTTCGTTCGTTATTGAAGTCGTCATTATCAGTTGATTATGTTCCCGTGTATATTTGTATACGCGTAGTATACTATACAACAGCTGGTGTGAAGTTTGCTGAACCCCAGGGACCTCCGTTTGATGGGTGCCGCATCACAATTAAAATTCGATTAAGGCTACAAAAATGTTGGTAATTATCGATGAAATTTTGTTTTTAATCGGTGATCTCCTCCCCACCTCTCTCTCACTCTCTCATTCTCTCTCTCTCTATATATATTTATATATAAGTGTGTGTGTGTGTGTGTGTGTGTGTGTTAGTGCATGTGTGTGTGTGTGTTTTAGTGCATGTGTGTGTGTGTGTGTGTAAATAAGTGGGGAAGTAGATGAACGGAAACAAAGACATCAGATTCAATAATACTTCGTCTTTATTTACCTAAAGACTTCTTCAGAATGTTGGTAGCGGTAGACATTAAAAGGGAGAGAAAAGAAAAAAGACAGAAAGATCGAAATAAGAATTTGTGCGATGAAGGAGTGTAGCGATGGCAGGTCAATGTTGGCAGCACATTTCACCATTATAAACATCTTGGAAATTGGTAAGAAAAGAAGAAAAGGTACTGCTGACAACAACCATATCACATTCACCAAAATATGAATACCAGAATAACATATTCAGATGAAAATCCAACAAGAAGTATGGAGGTTTGGGAGGGAGATATACGTGGTGCATTCAATAAGTTTCCAGACTTTTTTACAGGCATTTCAAATTGTCGTAGACTCTTGAAAATTCAGTATGTTATTGCAATACATCGTATGAGATGACTGACAAATTTTTATGATTTCAGCTTCAAATGAACAGCTACAGCAGGAATTGGAATACACCCTACTAAAGCCTAATTGTCACAGCTGGTGTATTACAAAAATGCAATCTGACACTTTAGAAGAACGATATGCAATAAAATTCTGTTTTAAACTTGGAAAAATGCCACAGAAACGTATGGAATACTTCAGACTGCTTTTGGGGCATCTTGAATGAATCGAGCATCAGTTTTTGAGTGGCATAAGAAATTCAAGGAAGGCAGGAAGTCTGTTCTGTGAGGGATGATGAGAGTTGTGGGAAGAGTAAGGAAGTCAATACACCAGAGTTGATTGGCCAAAGGGTTTGGGTTAGGGTTACTATGTTGAGGTTTTAAGGGAGTTCAATAAGAGATTCCGTCGGAAGAGGCCAGCACTCTTCAAATCGGCTCAGTGGTATTTCCACCAGGACAATGCACCAGTACACAACTCCATCCTTGTCACAGACTATTTGACCAAGATGGGCATCAAGACAGTTCACCAGCCTTCCTATAGTCCAGACCGTGCTCCCTGTGACTTTTGGTTATTCCCTAAGCTCAGAGGCTGTCGTTATGAGACAATTGAGGAGATGAAAGAGGCTGTGACGAAGGTCATTGACACGCTCACACAAGAGGACCTTCCAGAAGTTGTTGGAACGGTACAATAAGTGCATTGCAGCCGGAGGAGATTACTTCGAAGGGGACTAGAGTTTTATGTGTGTACTATCAATATAAACGCCCATACGAATAAAGTCTGGAAACTTATTTAATGATCCTCGTATATATATATATATATATATATATATAGAGAGAGAGAGAGAGAGAAAGAGAGAGAGAGAGAGAGAGAGAGAGAGAGAGAAATGGAATGAGAACGAAAAGGTTTTCTATTTATTTCCATTTTATATTTGATATGTCTGACACAGTGCAGCGCGCTCAGGAACGATCGATCTTGTAATTGGTATGATTCATTGTTTAATGGCATATCAACCTCCGTGGGTTATCTAATGCCAAAGCCAACTTCGTAGAAAAATAGTGGTGGTATTTTTTAAATCTTACTCTAAAGAATGAAAGGTGTACATTACTTTCCAATGTGTCTGAAAGTGAGCATAATAGTTCGACTGGAGTTCGAACTCACTTACGACGATGTCGCAGTCCAGTACGTTAGCTACTACACCACGCAGATTCACCTGATATGTAAATAAAAATCCTGAAAAAATTGATGAAGTGATGAGGAGACTTATTGTCACCTTATATCCAATGACAGACAACAAGTGTTGAGGGTACTTGCTGTCACTGAATCTCCACTGAATACCACCAGATAGAAATTCTTTGAAAAATCAATTTATATAAATGAAGAGTACTGAGGAGAGTCCTGGAATGCTGACGTAGTTTTTACAGAGAGATTGAAATAAAGACAATAATAGTGATTGAAAAATAATAATAAAAGAAAAAAATTTGGTTTTATTTTTAAAGATTTTATCACTGATGTTGAATTTATTTTTATTGTTCACCATACTTAAAATCGTTTTTCTTTGTGTACATGTATGTATGTGTATGTGAGTATGCGTGTATGTGTGTGCGTGCGTACGTACGCGGCACCCTAACCCAGAACTCTTGTTCCCACCTTTATAAATAGTCCCAATTTGATATTCAACTGTAATTCAATCTGCTATAATCCAATCTATCACCTCTTTTAGCGATCGTGACCAAAAATATCCGTTGGATAGAGGGCGCTTGCGGGACATTGCGTACACGCAGACGTAAACGACGTAAATCTCATAAATTGTGTGCATGTGTGTATATGTATGGGCCGTGTGTGTGTGAGCATGAATAAAAGTGTAAAAGACTGGATGCGCATGTGCAGAATGCGCGCATGTGCAGTACAATTATATACGTACAAAAAAATACCCGTTTACAGTGATTCTCACGTTTCCTCACCTCTCTCTTTTTTTCTCTAAGTTTCTCAGCATCTATTTATCTATCTATCTATCTATCTTAGGGTGTTCAAATCTATCTATCTATCTATCTATCTATCTATCTTATGGTGTTCAAATCTATCTATCTATTTATCTATCTATCTATCTATCTTAGGGTGTTCAAAATTATCTATCTATCTATCTATCTATCTATCTATCTATCTATCTTAAGGTGTTCAAATCTATCTATCTATCTATCTATCTATCTATCTATCTATCTTAGGGTGTTCAAATCTATCTATCTATCTATCTATCTATCTATCTATCTTAGGGTGTTCAAATCTATCTATCTATCTATCTATCTATCTATCTATCTATCTTAGGGTGTTCAAATCTATCTATCTATCTATCTATCTATCTATCTATCTTAGGGTGTTCAAATCTATCTATCTATCTATCTATCTTAGGGTGTTAAAATCTATCTATCTATCTATCTATCTATCTATCTATCTATCTATCTATCTATCTATCTTAGGGTGTTCAAATCTATCTATCTATCTATCTATCTATCTATCTTAGGGTGTTCAAATCTATCTATCTATCTATCTATCTATCTATCTATCTATCTATCTATCTATCTTAGGGTGTTCAAATCTATCTATCTATCTATCTATCTATCTATCTATCTATCTATCTTAGGGTGTTCAAATCTATCTATCTATCTATCTATCTATCTATCTTAGGGTGTTCAAATCTATCTATCTATCTATCTATCTATCTATCTATCTATCTATCTATCTATCTTAGGGTGTTCAAATCTATCTATCTATCTATCTATCTATCTATCTATCTATCTATCTTAGGGTGTTCAAATCTATCTATCTATCTATCTATCTATCTATCTTAGGGTGTTCAAATCTATCTATCTATCTATCTATCTATCTATCTATCTATCTATCTATCTATCTTAGGGTGTTCAAATCTATCTATCTATCTATCTATCTATCTATCTATCTATCTATCTTAGGGTGTTCAAATCTATCTATCTATCTATCTATCTATCTATCTTAGGGTGTTCAAATCTATCTATCTATCTTAGGGTGTTCAAATCTATCTATCTATCTATCTATCTATCTATCTATCTATCTATCTATCTATCTTAGGGTGTTCAAATTTATCTATCTATCTATCTATCTATCTATCTATCTATCTATCTATCTTAGGGTGTTCAAATCTATCTATCTATCTATCTATCTATCTATCTATCTATCTATCTATCTTAGGGTGTTCAAATCTATCTATCTATCTATCTATCTATCTATCTATCTTAATCTATTTACATTAGCCCCCTCTTTCTCTCTCTCTCTCTCTCTCTCTCTCTCTGTATATTTATATATGTGTGTGTGTGAGTGTGTGTATTTATCTACCTCTCTATCTCTGTTCAAATTTACATTTATAGTTACAAATCAGAATATCAGTGTGGGTGTTTATCTGTGAGCGCCTTTGTATGCTTGCATGAATGTGTATGTATGTATGTATACGAACAAGAAACAGTAAAACTATATCAAAACAATATTCTGAGTGCAAATCTAATGTATTAGCAATTTTTACGGCAACAAATTTATGTGATCAACCCTTTACGTGTACACGCCCGAGGGTAATATTTTCTTCATTGCTTTGTATTTTTTCTCAGATTCAAATCAACTCAATTGTTCCCAAGCACTTCTCTCTCTCTCCCTCTCCCTCCCTCCCTCTCTCTCTCTCTCTCTCTCTCTCTCTCACACACACACACACACACACACAAACACACATATATATGTATATATGCATATTGTGTAGCTCTTTCTGAATGCACACACATACGCACACACATATATAGGCCTCTAAAAATGGAAAGAAACGTACTTGTTATTACAGATATCTCATCCGCAACACACACACACACATACATTCAACCATATGCCCACACACACACACACATACACATATATATATATATCGCGTTGCTCTTCACGTTAATATACATATATATACCCCTAAAAATGAAAAGAAACACACACACACAAACATACACACACACACACACACACACACACACACATATATATATATATATATATATATATATATATATATGAAGAGTAAATAAAGGATTGTAATCCGACAATATGTAGAAAAACTGATAACAACGATCCAAGAGGAAGGAGTGATTTATTAACGGGTCAACACTATAGCGTTTCGGTTCTACTGAACCATCATCAGGACCATGAGGGGTGATATTAATAATTTTAAGTTAACGATGGATGATTAGAAATGTGAAATACAAAAACCTAGGGGAAAATATGTATAGTTAGAAAAAGTTTGCCGTTTAACTGGCAAATCAGCGTTTGATGTTTAAATTACGTCACCCATTATGGTCCTGATAATGGTTCAGTAGAACCGAAACGCTATAGTGTTGACCCGTTAAATCATTCCTTCCTCTTGAATCGTTGTTATCAGTTTTTCTACATATATATATATATATATATATATATATATATATATATATATATATATGTGTGTGTATATATATATATATATATATATATATATATATATATATATATATATATATATATATATATATATATATGCCCCTGTAATGGGAGGAAATGTACTTATTATTTCCGATATCTGATCCTCAGCACACGTACGTACTTAGAACGGCACGCATGTTCACCCCCCCACACAACCCCCCCACACACACATACATACAAAACCATCCCTTTCTGTATTGTTATAAATGATGAGAGGATGGACTTCTCACCCCTAATAATTAGTCAATGAATCAGGAAAGAAATGAATCAATATCCCCCAGAGTATCTATTTTATGGGAAATGCTAACAGCCATTTCCTAGGTTTGAACTCGGGTCATCGTATCCATTTTCTAAGCATGCATAAATTTCTGGTAAATAGGAACGGTACTATGCGGAAAAATTGCATTGACGGCAAAACTAAAAAGTAAAATTACCATCTGTGAATATTGATATTTATCTTTTGTTTTAAAATTTTTATTTCCCATCAAAGAAAATGTTTTTGTTTTGTAGACTATGCACAAGGTACGATTTTCACCATCGTATATGACAACGGATAGTTGTATATTGAATTCGATTCTCCACGATTGTATTCTTGTTAACAGACTAAGCAAAGGTTTAAAAAAATAAGTTCCCCTTTTTTTTGTATTTTTTCGTTTCTACCAACAGTCAACCCAGAGTCGCACATGAACATGAATTTACCCAACCCCTCTTCCACCACGAGCAGGATTTGACAGAAAGTCAATTTTTAAGCGGAGAAAAACTGGAATGAATTAAGAGTTTTCTTTCATTTCGATCGGTTTCAAAACCAGAACTAAATAACCCAGTCTTCACAACTTGTGAACCAAAGTTGAGGAGATAATAAATGGATTTATACATTTCCAATGCTGATTTCCTTTCCCACGATGATAACCGTTACATTAATTGCGCCACAAAAATTAGTAGAACCCGAGAATAGTTTAATAAAAAATCGATATATATATATATATATATATATATATATATATATATATATATATATCGGAAAGCCATTCAAAATATTCTAATTCTCAATAGGAAAGAAGAATTATGGCTAAAAGATTTTTGTCGTGACAATATCACGACTTATAAAACTAAAATACTTAATTCTGATTTCTGTGCAGGTGAGATTCTCATAAAGGCGAGAGGCGTGCGAGAAATCAAAAAATCCGGGTGACACATTGTCTTTTAAAAGACTATTATACATATATATATATATATATATATATATATATATATATATATATATGCATATGTGTGTGTGTTTGTGTGTGATAGTGTAATATAATGATATATATATATATATACACAGACATTCTTTATCACTCATATACATATATATATATATATATATGTGTGTGTGTGTGTGTGTCTGTGTGTCTGTGTCTGTGTGTGTGTGTACTTAGTATTTGCCTATGTCTTTGTTCTCCATCTAATCTCACTTTCCATATTTCGGGTGATTACGTTATTTCGTCCAGATTTCTTCGACTGAACCCAAAATACGTTTTTAGTTCAGTTGCTTGACCCAAATCCTTTTGTTTTCAAAAGGATCCCTCTCTCTCTCTCTCTCTCTCTCTCTCTCTCTCTCTCTCTCTCTCTCTTGCCTCCCTATGTGGTCTTTTATCTTCTCAACTTTCTCAGACAACCCCTATGACCCACTTTCCTTATGTTTGTTTCGACCAATCAAATTGTTTTTTCTTGTCCGATTTCATTGCTTCCACTTTTCTCCTTGAAGATCTTCCGGCAATCATTCTTTATATTGAAAAAAAAAAAAGAGTCGAAAAAACCTTGTCGCAATTTGGACAAAACTACAGTTGACACATAATCTTTTCTTGAGGTAATTGTCTAAAATAAATGGTTTTGGGGTTTTTGTACCAAAAAGGTTGCAACTTCTTCTATATGAATTAACCATTCAAAATTATTAGCACTAACAGATATTGTTTTGGAAAAAAAAAACCCAGCAAAGTATGGGTCAAAGTAGATTTTACCTATAAAATCGAATGGTCGACATTGAGATATAGAACCATTAGGCCTCGTGCCTTCCATTTTTGTATCAAAATGGAAATAAAGACATTGAGATATAATGAAAATAAAGTGTGTTAGATAGATAGATAGATAGATAGATAGATATGTCCGTTTATATTTATCCATCTCTCTCTCTATATATATATATCTTCTTAATTTGCCGGCAGATCACCGAGTGACGTTAGACTTTGAACAGTAATTTAAGTAGTTTGTGTAAGAATCATTTATTTAATTTTCTATCACTTTTTCTTTATTCCTTTTTTCATCTTTTTTTTTTTTTTTTTTTTCGTTTTTAACCACCGGATGAGATCCTGTGAGTGTGAATCAAGATTCAACAAAACTTGATAAATTTCTTTCTTCTTTCTTTTATTCATTTATTTTGAAATATAGCATAAATTCTTTTGATGGTAGCCTATCAATCCAGAAAATTATTGAGTGTCATTTGGTAACATTGATCGTTTTTATGACGTGTCAATGACGTCATTTACAAACAGCTTAAAGTGTAGTAGCAAGTAATATGGTGCAAATAAAATTTGAATATCAACTTAAAAAATTGACATGACGACAAAATTTTGATTTCATATTTTAATTTAGGATAGAGTTAAAAATAAAACAATTTCCTTTAAAAACGGACAAAAAGTTGTTTTTTTTGGGTGTTGTTTTAATTTTACTCTTTGTAAGTTTTTCCCACCAGCGTCACGTAGTGTGCTTTCACAGGGGTTTGTGTGACAGTAAGTCTCCTCAGGTCTCCAGGACTCTTCTCAGTATTCCAGGTGATCTCAACAATGCTGTAGTCTGGATGGTCTTGATTCTTCCTCCGATTTCCAATTGTTCCAATCATTATCATCATCATGTAGCGTCATCAGCACTGATATCCCTGATCCTATCTCACCACCCCTCCCTATCGTCCATTGCTTCTGGTAGGTCTATAGGGTTACATCCCGTATCGAAATTGAGCTGCTGTATGTAGTTTCAAGCTGGTCGTCCTGCCTTTGCTCGGCCATGTGAAGGGGTCCACAGGAGTACATGATTTATGAGCTCGTCCCTGATTCTCGAGCAGAGTCCTGCATGTATGGTCCGTCTAATCTTGATAGTTTTCGTGATGGGTGGTAGGTGGCCGTACTGCTGCTTTTTTGTGGGGTGCTTGTCTCCAGGACTTGTTCAATATTGCTCGCAGCATTCTTGTGTAGTTGCTGTGACCCTTTCTAAAAAGTGCACCAACAACCATTGGTATCACCGTCATCTCCATGTTCCGCATTTTTTTTTATTTCTTTGGCAAGGTCGAAATATTTGCTAATGTTTTCGCTTTCTTTAATCTATTACTCAGTCAACCGGAGCAGTAAAATCCACTTGACGAAAAGTTCTCTATTTCTGGTCTTCTGTACGGGATTAGGGGATCTATTTGTTTCACAAAATCCCAGAGAATTTAATGGGTCGAATTTTCTAGGTTTTTAACACCGGTGTTAGCTACTTGTCTTTCACTTGAGTCTCCTCAAGTCTCCAGGAGTTTTTTAAAGTATTCTGGCCAGTCTCAATAATGTACTTTGGATGGTCTCTGCCCGTCCTTCAAATTTCAACCCCTCCAGCCCACTTATCAAGCCTTTACAGATCGTTCCGAATGCACCCATTACAATTGTTATCAATGTCATTTTCATATTCCAAATCTTTGTCATGGTTTATGTACTTGCATATTATTATTATTTTGTTATTATTATAATTTTACTCCAACGTTGGCTGATGGGTTTTCACTGGAGTTTGAGTGACAGCAAGTCTGCTCAAGTGTCCAGGTTTCTTTACAGTAATCTGGCTGATCTTAGTAATGCTGTAGTCTAAATGATCTCTACTTGTTTTCTGATTTCTTAGTCTTCCAGTTCCTTTACAATCATTTGAGGATCGTTTCAAGTGCACCAACTACAATCGATATCACCGTCACCTTCATTTTCCATAGCTTCTCTAGCAAGGTCCATATATTTATCCCTCTTTTAACCTTCTTTTAATTTTACTCAATGGTTTGCTGGGACGGCAATACTCAGGAGTTTCTCCTTTTTTTAGGTCTGGTTGTCTGGCCGAGATTTGGTGATCTGTTTGTGCGACTCATTCTCCAGAACGGATTCTGGGTTGTGTATATACCATTTGTTCGTATGGTCAAATTCAAACTTCTTGCACAATTCCCAGTGGATCACTTTCCCAACCCAGTCGTGTCTAGTTTTAAACTTTTTTGTGTGCTAATTTACTGCATTCGGTTAGTATACGATTGATCGTTTTGAGTCTATCACCACATAACCTACACTTACGATTCTGTTGCGCCTTATCTAGCTTTTTTGTCTATTTTTTCTCGTTTGAGATTTCGCTTGTTTGTTTCTTGAAATATCCATACAGTTGTTTTTCTTCTCGGAATTGTTTTTAGTTATTGTTATTCTGTTGATCTTTTATTTGTCTTTTATTTTTCTTCTTGTTGCCATAATTAGTCTTTCTTTGTTCCTTTTTATGAAGTCTTCTAGTCGTCGTATCAATGTATCGACGCCATCTTCTTTTCTTGACACATACAGCGTATTCATCTCTGGGATGTAAGGCCTTTTGCATCGTCATAAGTTTTCTGGTTCTCTGATCAATTTGTTGAAGTTCTTCGCTTGTCCACTTTAAGAATTGTCCCGAGTTTCTTACACGGGGGACAGCTTTGTGTTTATCCTTTTGATGGGTTTTTTGCTTTATCGCCTGCTTTCGACTAGTTTTCTCGTTCTCCTGAGGTATTATTTTTTCGTTTTTTTTTTCTTTCATCCTTGATTGATGGTGGCTGCTTTTAATTTTCCAAAGTACTTGTAATTTTCTTTTTCCCCGAGCATTCTGATTTTTTCCTGAGTTGGTAGTTCTATTCCTTCTGCTATTTCCTGTTTTCTGCTTTTCATTATTAGCATAGCACATTTTTTATGCCAAATTCCATTCCTATTTCCTGCTTGTACTAAAGTTTTCCAATTCTTTTTCATTTTTGGCAAATAGTTGGTACCTCCTTGCTTAACACTCAGCAATATAAGATACGTATCAAGGGTAAAGTGGAGCAATCCAGGGAAAGTAGTAGCGCCCTCCTTTACACCTCAGTGTAGTAGCTATTGAAAAGGGAGTCTTCTGGTCGTCTTCGACTATGGTCGCCAATTTGGCTTTATGTGATTGAGTGGCATCCTCGCTATCACAAATAATAATGGTGATAGTGCAGCTCCCTGGAATATATTTTATCTGGAATTTTACTTCAGGTAAGCTTTTTCCTTCTGCTGTCAATTCCACTTTCCAGTTTTTCATGGTTTCTTTGATGAACTTTATGATTTCGAGGAATATCGTGTACATTTCCAGACGGTCAATTATCCATCTTTGCGGGATCATATCGCATACCTTTTTGTAATCAATGCATGCCATAGCTGAATTTTCATTATCAGTAGGCACGTTACTGGCCTATAGTTGTAGGGGGCAGTACCTTTCCTGTTCTCTATCCCGGTATGTGCGTTTCATCCAAGCATCTATTCATTTCGAGAGCCAGTGTGTTGTTGATGGAAGTGAGTTTAGTAAACCAGTATTCGCATATGCCATCCTGGTCCGGTTTTTTTCCAATTCAGTACCTTTTTGGATGTTGCTCAGAGTGAATTGACGTGTATTTTGGCTGAGTTCCTTCTTTGAGACCGTGTAGCTTTTTTTCCATGTTTATCCATTCGGATTTTCTATTATGATCTCTCCGTTTCCATTGTTTGCTCCAAAAGAGTTTTGTTTTCATGTCATCCAGTTTTTAGTATGTCTTGTACAATCTTCCTCCACCTTTCGGTAGAATTTTTTTCGTTGTTTTGGAATGTCTTATGTCTATATTGTTTGACCCATTCTCTGTATCTTTTTAGTCTTCCTTCTTTGCCCAGTGCCTTCTGATTTATTTCCTCGAATTGTATCGTTTATTTTAATTATATTGCTTTTTTTCTTTTCGTTCCAACAAATTCTAGCGTTTTTCATCTATCTTAATACTTTTGCTTCTTGTCGCAGATTTCTAATCTATGTTTCCAGTCTAATTTCCCATTTAGGTTTTGTGCTTCTGTTCATATTCTTTCATGTAACTCCGATTTTAGTACAGACTAATTTTGCTCCTGCATAGATTAGTTCGTTTAATTCCGTTGTTCGTTGGGATATGTGTTCATAATTCGTTTATTCTTTTCACTTTCTGCCTTGACTGTTTTTCAGTGTTGGTTCCGGAGAGATGATGATGTGGTCTTCTCTTCGGACATCATTCTCTTTAAAATCTCTTCAGTTATCTTTTTTCTTCTTGTGCTAGTGTTTGTTCTGTGTTTGGGTGTATAGTGTTTCAATTACTATTACTTTGCGTTTCAATTCGGTGAGAGTTTCCTTGCTTTTCAGTACTTATCGTTTCCATTCTTGTATGAGGGTTTTGGTGATATGATTTCCTATTTATTTGTTAGTGCATTTCTAATATTTGAAGGTTAGAAAATCAACCTTTCTTTATTATCATCTTAGCTTGGTCAGCAAGTCTTTGGCTTTTTTTTTCCTTAAATCTTGCGCATTCTTCTCAAATTTCTACCATTTTTTCCTATTGCCTCTTCGTGAAGGGTTGCTTTTAACATAACAGTAAAAGTACAAACTTTTTGTCTTTTCTTGTCCATTTTTTTCCGTTGGTGTTTCTGTACCAACTCGAGCATTTCCACTTTTAACTATTTTCTCTTATCAACATTTTAAGAAAAGAATCTTCACACAGAACTTATAGACTATTAATAAAATATCTACATTCAGATTAAATTCTGGTTAGTAATTCTTCTTATAGTTCCCATAATTCTTTTTCTTCATACATTTCTAAAGATTATTGAATTTAATCAAAGAATTTTCAAGACTATAGCAGTTTTTGATCCAAAAGTATATCACTTTATTAGCAAAAAAAAAAAAAAAAATCAAATTAGTGTTTAGACTTTAATTTTGAAATCTGTCTTGACAGTATATCTCTAGTTCAAGAATAAAAGTGCAAATCATCCAACAGTCTTGATAGCACTGATTCCTTGCACCGCCTCTCGCCATCCTTCCCTATCGGCCATCTAAATTGGTTGGTCCTCTTGTCTACAACTAGAGCTGAGGTATGTAAGTTTTCCTTGTCGGCCAACACTGGTATATTTGTGTGTCTGAGTCCACAGGAGAATGTCAGTTATGAGTTCGCCTCATCTTTCCCAGGTGGACCCAGCAAATCTTATTCGTCTCAATTGGATAATTTGTGAGATGGGAGTTAAGTGACCGTTTTACTGGGAATTACTTTCAGGATTTGTTCAAAATAGCACGCTGCATTCTTGTGAAGTACACAGTTGTTCAATATTTTTCCTAAATGAAGGAAGAGTATACGTCGCATGGGCAGAATGTGAAACTAGGTCAATTTTTAAGCAATTTTTGACAGATTTAAATTAAGGATTTTCCTTCTCCTTGGCCACTTGCCATAACAAGATTATAGAGCTCAGTCAACCTTACTATTTACCCACAGGTGGGGAGTGAAGAGTTGAATTCATATTTGTCCTCGATGTATCAGCGATATACGAAATACAAACAGCCTCATTAAAAGTTTGAACTCGTTTCACCATTTCCTACGACGATAACCATTACTCCACGAGCACCTTCCATCCGATCGATATATCTATCTATCTATCTATATATATATATATATATCAGATTTATATATCTAATTCCATGGAATTTAGACAGCGACCCCTGGGTTTCATAAAGTTTTTACAAAATAACAATGATCAGGAAGTCAACAAAATGAAATGAATCGAAAATCGAAGAGTCAAGAACTGTTGGGGGTTTTGTAGGAATCTTTACGTGTGAGTGTAAGCGTGTGTGTGTTAGTGTGTGTTTGTGTGGGTTATAGTTGCGTATGATTGTGTGTGTATGTGAGAGTGGCATATAGTGTATGTGTATGTGAAGGTACATGCGAAGCAAATTCTTTTTACCGGATGTTATAAGTCGTCAGTGTATCTTATGTTGCTACATTATTGTGGGGAAAGGTTCTTTATCTATTTCTGTATGTGTAGGTGATTATAACTAAGGAACAAAACATCATCATTGCAAGTCGAGGGAAACATATATATATATATATATATATATATATATAGTCAATTCGTGCTAACAGCACGGATTTTGTAGACTCTCTCTCTCTCTCTCTCTCTCTCTCTCTCTCACCATTATTCCCTATCATCCATCGTATCGGGCAGATCTTCTAGGTTGTATTTTGTTGCCACACAGGACTTATGATTTTGCTGGTCGGCCAATACTAGGACGGTCCATACGTAGGAGTCCATAAGAGAATGTTATTGATGAGTTCGTTCTTGCTTCAACCACAGTGCCGGGCACGTTTTGTTCGTCTTACTGCGTGGTTTGTGAGATGGGACGTTAGTAGCTGTATATATATATATATATATATATATATATATATATAATATTAATCATATAGCCTCACAACGGTTTCCTACTATTCGAGCTTCACAGCAAAATTTGAACAATTTATTTTCCCGTTTAAACAGAAAATAATTATTTCCTTATTCATTTTATTTTGCTGCCTGAGGATTGACATTCATAAAACTTGAACAGGAGCAAAAATTTTATTAGTTTTTACATTTAGAATTTTTAACATATTGCTTTACTCACAAGAGAAAAGTTTTTCTCGTTTTTACTTATCATTCTATGATTCATTCCCGGAAGACTGGGGTTCAATTCAAGGTTGAGTCAAAACGAAGACTGAATAAAATGGTACTTGATGGCTTCTTGATTAACACTCAGCATTAAGGGGTATGGTTCAATGGTAAAGTTGAGCAATCCAGGAAAAGGAGTAGCGCCCTTTCCTATTCCTCGGTGTAGTAGCTAATGAAAAAGTAGCCTTCGGGTCACCCTCAACTAAAGTCGCCAACTTTACTTTTATATATATATATATATATATATATGTGTGTGTGTGTGTGTGTGTGTGTGTGTGTGTGTGTGTACACATATACATATATATGTATATATGTGTGTGTGTATGTGTATATATATATGTATGTATGAGCATTTAGGTAAGTTGGTTGGTTGGTTGGTTGAGTTTTATGGCATATCAACCTTTGTAGGTTATTTAACGTCAAAATCCATATTTTTGTATATAATCTGATCTATTTCAAACAATTTTCAGTAAGGACAAACTAGAAATCGTTTAAGAAAATGAGTCTTGTAAAATTCTCGGGGATTTTGTGATACAAATAGATCCTACAATCCCTGCCAGAAACTAGATCTCGAGTATAAACAAAAAAAAAGAACATTCAATTCAGCGGGGTTTGCTGTTCCAGCTTAAAACCGACTGAAAATGAAGAAAAGCCAAAATATAGACAATACTTGGATCTTGCTTGAGTACAGGAAATGCTGTTGAACTTGAAGGTGACGACCATAGCTATGGCAATGGATGTTCTTGGTTCAATTCCTAAAGGCTTACGAAGGAGACTGGAGCAAGTGAAGAACAGAGGAAGGATCAATACTATATAGAACACGGCATTACTAAGATCGGCTAGAATACTGCGAAGAGTCCTGGAGACCTGAGGAGACTTGCTGTCACTCAGACTCCAATTAAAGACAACCAACTAACACTGGTGTGAAAAACTCGCAACGAGAGAAATAGTCATGATTCATGTGTTCGAACCAATTGTGGCAAGGTACGAATTGTTTAACCTATCGATTTTTTCTCGTGCAAGATTTGAAAATATCTTTATCAAGTTTAACGTATTATTTATTTCAATTGTGTCATACTTTACTTTAAGCAGACTCAGTGAATTTATTTCTTTTGTAACGAATACTTGAAGCTTGTAAGCAGACATTCGGCTTTGAAAATCAATATGAAAAATTCAATTTACTGTAATCTCTTTTCACAATAAAATTATATAACACTTTCGAAAGGAAATATGGAGAGAATTTGGGAAAACACTAAAATCAAAAGTATGCTGAGCATTCACAATCATTAGCAACGGATTTAATGAAAGAGAAAAGGTAGATTAGTTTACAGAATATGGGGGAGGGATTAAAAATCTCATGTTAGGTATAAACGTAGAAATCAATAATTGTTAAAAAAAAAAAAGAAAAAACTGAGGGTCTGTAATATGTAGATAACTAGGGGAATAGATAGCTAGGGTCTGTAATAGACAGCTAGGGTCTGTAATAGATGGCTAGGGGAATAGATAGCTAGGGTCTGTAATAGATAGCTAGGGTCTGTAATAGATGGCTAGGGGAATAGATAGCTAGGGTCTGTAATAGATGGCTAGGGAAATAGATAGCTACGGTCTGTAATAGATAGCTAGGGGAATAGATAGCTAGGGTCTGTAATGGATAGCTAGGGTCTGTAATAGACAGCTAGGGTCTGTAATAGATAGCTAGGGGAATAGATAGCTAGGGTCTGTAATAGATAGCTAGGGGAATAGATAGCTAAGGTCTGTAATAGATAGCAAGGGGAATAGATAGCTAGGGTCTGTAATAGATAGCTAGGGTTTGTAATAGACAGCTAGGGTCTGTAATAGATAGCTAGGGGAATAGATAGCTAGGGTCTGTAATAGATAGCTAGGGGAATAGATAGCTAAGGTCTGTAATAGATAGCAAGGGGAATAGATAGCTAGGGTCTGTAATAGATAGCTAGGGTTTGTAATAGACAGCTAGGGTCTGTAATAGATGGCTAGGGGAATAGATAGCTAGGGTCTGTAATAGATAGCTAGGGGAATAGCGGCACACTCCTTCTAAAACCTACTTTAAACTTAAATGAAAAACTTATTAGCCAGATGCCTTCATTACAAATATACAAAAATTGGTTTAAAATACCAGGATGCCAATATTTTTCATTGAATAAATAAATTTGCTACGTCGTCAATGTATTTTTCTTCTCTTCTCTCATTGTATATCAACCTCTTTAAAACATTCGAAAATATTTTTACCACAGAAATATTTTCTTCCGACGATGACCCAAGTTCGAAACTACTTGAGAACTATAAAAAAATTAATAACATAAAAAACATTCCTATTTTTCTTATCCCTTTGGTTCATATATATATATATGTATATGTACATATATAAACGTGGGTCATTCAATAAATGAGGTGAATTTTACCAGAAACTTCGGTTTAGTTTAGTTTGATTTCTTTGTTTAAAGGCATATCAGCCTCGTATATTATTTAATGACAAAGACATCCTTTCGTCGAAGGCGTTGGCAATAGGACACCCTGTTTACAGCTGAACGCTTTTCATGGAATTCAATAGTGATGAATTCTTAAATGTCCCAGAAGACTGTCAGTTTGACCTTCTTTAATGACTACTGCATCCGGAATATTTTTTACTGGAGAATCAATATGTTTCTCTTCAATGATCTATCAAACTAGCTCTTAAATTTTGCTAATAACGATGTAAGATATGTGATGTAGATATAGATGGGAAATCTTATACCTTTAAAACCCCAGAAAGAAGATTCAAAATAAAGACTTAAGCTGCAACTGAAAAAATGTAGTCTGCATAATTGAATCACTTCACAGGAGCAATATCAAAATGATAGAAAACAGAAAATTAAATGTATCAAAACACCTATACAAATGTAGTCAAGGTGTTTTTAAAATAATGCCCATATACCAAACTAACGACTACCCGCTATTTCAAATGAAGGAAAAGAAATGTATGGATAAATTTAAACCAAGTTTGAATAAAACATCAATCATAAACACACAAATGGACACAAACATATATATATATATATATATATATACACAAATTATTAGTAAAAAAAATTAAGCAGAACATTTCCAACCACACTACCACAAAAAAATCTCAAGACACACATTAACATATACACAGAGAAAAGATAACGGTAAGTGAAATCCTAAACCCCTCCAACACATAAACACACACACACACAACGAAAAAACGTATCAAATATCAAAGGCAAATAAGGCTTAAAGCAGACTGAGGTAAACACACTCTGAGAAAAAGAGAAGAGAAGGGTCCATATAAACCGATAACCGAAAACCATTCAAACTGCAAACACGTGTGAGTTCAAGTCTCACTGAGTACTCCATTAACAAGTTCTAGTGCTATATATGTTCTCTGACGAAAGCAACAAACTGGAAATATACACGTATTTAAGAACAAAATGAATAAATAAATCCTTAAAAAATAAAACTCTCTTCGTAGAACTACTCATTTATAAATATTTCTTTCTCTCCTCTGACCGACAATATATATATATATATATATATATATAGTCATCCACAGACAGGCTGTTTCGTTGTAAAACAACTCTTTAGTGTGGCTAGACAGGTGGAACTCTTGAAGCGGGGATCGAAACCCGGCCAACTAAAAGTTAAACGTAGTATCAAACCGCTCAGCCAGCAAGCGAACCACATCAGCTCGCGAATAACAAGGCATTATCTAGAAGATTTCGTTTGTTTACATTTTTGACTTAGTATGTGTGTGTTTGTGTGTGTGTGTTGACAGAAACAACATATAAAAGACCACCATCAGAGTTAAGGAATTGTTTTTCTAATAAAAAACCAGCTGCTGTCTTGATCTCTAATTCGTTTTAAACAGTTACAGCAGCTGGTGAATTTATATTTACAATCAAGTTTTCGTTTCTTCCTGAAGTGATAAATACACTCGCTCATTTATGCATATATAAACACACACACACACACACACACACACACACACACACACACACACACACACACACGTAAACGCATTGTATTTATTACATGTCATCCGATTCTATCAGCATTATTATCAGTCTGGATAGAATTTTCAACCAATGGTAGTATCGATTTTCTATCCGGAACAGCATCTTTCTGACGTCACATGAAATAAGCACGAAAAGCTTTATGTAGCAGTTACAGATTCACCAGTCTTTAAAAAATAAATTAAACAGAAAATGTACTGCGTGCACCGGTTCGAGCCAAAATCGAATATTTCTATTATATAATAGCTTATATAATGATTATGTCTAAAAAAAGGAAAAAATATACGATATTCTTTAAATGGAGCTAACATTAGAACTCGACTAATTTCACTTACACCACTTTAATAAGAGCTTCTAACGTAGGAGGCATTTTTGCCGCAACTTATATATATATATATATATATATATATATATATATATATATATATATATATATATATGAATGTTCAGATCTCTCTTTTTATCGAGTTAACTTAGTATTTGCGACTGCTTCACACACACACACACACACACACACACACACACACACACACACACACACACACACAGATATATATATATATATATATATATATATATATATATATATATATATATATATATATATATATATATATATATATATATATATATCGACAGAGACAGATAGATACGGAGTTAGAGAGGCAGACAGGACAGGTGTCTTTCGTCGTTTTGTTTTATTTTGTTTTGTTTTATGGCATATCAACCACTGGAGGGCGACCAGAAGGCTCCCTTTCAATAGAGATTTAGGGAGGGCGCTACTCCTTTCCCTGGATTTCTCCACTTTACCATTGATACGCACCTTATATCGCTGAGTGTTAAGCAAGGAAATATCAAGTACCATTTTTAAAGTCTTTGGTAGGACACGACATAGGATTGAAACCAGGTCTCCCGGACCATTGGCCAACACTCTACTCACTAGGCCCATGAGACACAGTTTTGGGACAGTTTTTGTATGTGAATATGTTTACCTGATCCATCAGCCCCCTGGCAGTCAATTTTAAAGTGGAGTAAACCTGTTTTGACTTTTCCTTCTCTCAGATTGGTTGCCTAACCAAGCCTAAAGAACTCAGTCGGCTATACTATTTACCCATAGCTGAAAAAAGAAGATACGCATTCTTGCGAAAGGGTATTAGCGCCAAGTAACCTGGTTGAGAATTTGAAGTCGAGTCGCTGACTCGAGTTACTATGACGATAACCGTTGCACTAATATCGCCCCGTTTTGTATAAGAATCAATAACATATGCACATATTTCTATATTCGTATGATATCATTTTTATCTATCTTAAACTATTCATAGTTTCTTCCACCTTTTCTCCGTCTGTCTGTCTGCATGTCTGTCTTTCTCTGTCTTTCTCTCCCATTCTGTCTGTCTGTCTGTCTCTCTCTCTCGCTCTTAATCTGTCTATATATACATAAGTATATATATTCTCATGTGCATTTAAATGGTTACTGCCGTTTGATTCTGCTTGGATTTAAATGCTTCTTGTTGCAATGAAGAACTGCCGAGTTGCCATGACTTTGGTATTGGCCATTAGCGGCCCACCACCCAAACGTCCTTCTCGTGCTCACCCTGTAATATAGCCTCTATTTCCCCCCCCCCCAAATGAAACAAACAAAATCAAATACATCAAAGACTATAAATTACGTCTGCCTTTATATCGCCGATGTCTTTTTTTTCATATACCATTTAGCGTCTGTGTGGACAGCAAATGATTCATTGGCATCAAAGATGGCCATCAAACCAACCAGCCAACTCCCGATCAACGAGACTCGATAACCAGAAGGACGGCCAGTTTTTAATGTTAGCGGCTTCATTTCATCTTGTTTTTATTGTGTTATTCCTGCATTTTGTTCTTTCATTTTTTTTTCGAGGCGAGGTGGGTGGCGTTTAGTTTGTTGAAATATGCCGCCTTCGTTGTTTGACGTATCTTTTAGAGTCGGCGAAAACAAAGAATGTTGCTGATGGACACTTGTGTTGCATTTCTATCTATCTGCAAAAAGAATTTACACCCTAGAGTTTCTAAGTGACTTGTTATTTGGCAGATACATATTGGCTAAAAAACATGATAAAATATGTTCATATGTAAACATACGTGTATGCAATATATATATATATATATATATATATATATATATATATATATATCTTTTTTTATATTGTATATGAATCTTTGTAGGTTATTTAATGGCAAAACCATTTTCGTTGTCGGGGAGACAAGAAGTTGATACCTTTCCAAATGTTGTTATTCCGAAAGTGAACGTAATAACTCGACTGGAGTTCGAACTCGACTGGAGTTCGGACTGGAGTTTGCTTCTATGTTGCAGTCCAGCACATTAGCCACTACGCCAAGTTGACTCCTCTCGTAAATATACAATACATATATATATATATATATATATGCTATTAAACATATATAAAACCTAACATATATATATATATATATATATATATATGTGTGTGTGTGTGTGTGTGTTAGGTTTTATATATGTTTAATAGCATAGGTGCTTATCTACGACCACTAGTTTCATGCCGTCTTTACACGACAATCATCTGCCTGATGATTGTCGTATAAAGATGGCATTAAACCAGTGGTCGCAGATTATTATCCATGCTATTAAGCATATATAAAAACTTATATATATTCATGTGTTATGATATAACGCCTCTATCATAGATATTAAGCGCTCATCAAATCATACAAATCAATTCCTGGACAAGACTGATTGCATTTCACATAGCACTAATACCCTTGGGAAAGGTGTGAATCCAATTATTCTCCCTCCAGCTATGGGTAAATAGTAGGGCAGACAAGGTTCTTCAGCCTTGGTTAGGCAACTAGTCTAGGAGAAGGAAAACTCTGAATTCAAACCTGCTAAACTCCGCTTAAAAATTGACCTTGTGTCATATCCTGTCCGAGCGGAGGGGTTGGGTAAATATGATGAAATCATACCGTATTTGGTCTGACACGAACTCACCAAGTGAAATAGTGACAATTATACACTGTCACACACTCACACACACACACACACACACACATATATATATATATATATATATATATATATATATATATGTGTGTGTGTGTGTGTGTGTGTGTGTATCAGATTAGCAAAAGAAAATGTATGCATACACACAGAGGTCAAGAACAGAAGTCTCACCATAGAATACAGTTTGGGGTCATACCCTGGGTATTTTTTCTTTATATTGTTAACGTAGTCTGGGTACAGCTATTCGGGTGTATTATCGATATTGGTGACCCTTAAAAATTCGCATTAAAAAATCTAAGTCTTTTGTGTCAGATTAATGTTTATTCTGATAAAAATCCTGGCCATTTACACAGTAATGGTTATAATTATCCACTTCAGTAGCAGGATGTGACGCAGGGTTAGTTTAATATGAGCACACACACACAGAAAACGACTCTCTCCAGAGGAAATGACGAAAAATGTCCAGTCACAACGACATTACATCTTAAAAGACCATCCATGCATTATGCGATAAAAAGGACCCAACGCCATTTAGATGTGGTGGGTAGGTGTTGGTTGTGGACACGGACGTTATCATTTTCTGTCAAAAAATATACAGGGTGTTGCAGAAACAATTACTGGAGTTAAAACTGTCACCTGTGTATGAACTTAAGCACGTAGCAATGGTAGCTCAATCTAGCAACTATCTTTTAAGAGATAGATTCAGTTACGATGATTGCTAGGAATGGTGCATACCGAGTATTTATTGTTGAAGAGTTTTTAAAACTTGTCAATCTGTAATTGTAACGCAGAAAATTCTAACCGGAACGGCAACATTCTGACCCAACATAAAATGAGCACGAAAAGCTTTGTGTAACATGTACAGATTTAGCTGTCTTAAAAAACGGTTCAAATGTAAATTCACCCTATGTACTGGTACAGACTATTATCGTAACTGAGTTTACCTAAAGAAAAAAACTAATAAAATATAAGCAAGATTGAGCTACTATTACCACTTGCCGATGTTCACGTGCACCATACAGGTGACAGTTTGAAACATGGGAGGTATTTTTGTCACAACCTGTACAAGATGGTTATGTTAACTTACCTGTGCTTAATCAGGAGACTCACCAACCCTCTGTCTCAATCACTTTTTTAGAATGCAATATGAATTTAGCCAACGCTTTCGCCACGAGCAAGATACAACACAAAGTTAATCTTTAAGCCGAGTAATGCTTGTTTTAATTCAGAGTTTTTTGTTTGTTTGTTTTTTTCCTACATGGTTTTTTTCCGTATCAAGACTAAAGAATCTATTTACTCATAGCTGGAGGGAAACGACATGGATCCATCCCATTCTCAAGAGCAGCCTCGTCCAGGATTTGAACTCAGATCACTAAGTCCATTTCCTAAGACAATAACCGTAACACCATTACGCAACCATTAGGCCACAAGCAATTCTCCAAATTTTACCAACCCCTCCGCTCGGGCAGAATATGACACAAGGTCAGTTTTTAAGCGGAGTTTAACAGGTTTGAATTCAGAGTTTTCTTTCTCCTAGACTAGTTGCCTCACCAAGGCTGAAGAACCTAGTCTGTCCTACTATTTACCCATAACTGGAGGGAGAATAATTGGATTCATACCTTTCCCAGGGGTATTAGCGCTATGTGAAATGCAATCAGTCTCGTCCAGGATTTGAACTCGTGTCGCCGGGTCCATTTCCTACGACGATAACGATTACACCACAGGCACCTTCAATTCTTGATGCATCATATTCTCTGAGGGTTCTCGGGTTTTGGGAGTTGAAAAATGCAAATTGACTCAAAGATCAGTGATGAAGATGAAGTAGAAGGTGGGCAGTCCTTGAATCAACTTCATTGCATAAAAATGATTCTCTCTGAGTTCTCCATACTCCAGGCCTTGTACCAAAACTAAGCTTGATAAATAAATATGGATATTTTGCCATCATTATATTCAGTTATATTTTAGAGAACAATGATTGACTGAAAAGTTCACTGGCTAACCAAGATACTCTCAGGGAAAGTAACCAACATACGGGTTATTTTTCAAAAGCGTCCCCTTTGAGTTCCATACTCATCTTCCTTTGATGTCGCTGTGCTTGAATTGTACAGGTAAAAAAATCATCCACAGTAGATATGACGTCATCACAGAAACTTTTCAGCCTACCGTCGCAGATAGAGAGATTGATAGATAGATTCCAGTTAATAATTGTCGCCAAGCCAAGCTCGTTAGACAATACAGGGGAGTAACTTTTGCTTGGAAAATAAATTCTGAAAGGAAATATTTTATGCATTTTTTGGAAATTTTCCAATAATTCGTTAATCTGTTTATCAGGATTTTCTTTGGGGAATTTTTTGACGTTTTCCCAAAGACTGAAACATTTTCTGGGATTTTTTTCTCCTTTTTTGGAGAATATCCAAAGATCTAAAACAAGAAATTAAGTGTCATAATTCGGTCGCACAGCCAAGTGCATCCACCCCGCCTCTCTCTCTCTCTCTCTCTCTCTCTCTCTCACACACACACACATGTGTCCATGGAGATAAATAGATAGATAATTTGTATGTGTGTGTGTATGTCCTTGTAATTGTATGTATGCGTGTGGACATTTGTTAAGTGGTAAACAATTCAAGGTCAAATAGATTTAGGTATGTAGATATATTTGTTTAAACTAATAAATAGGTTTGAGAATAAAACGTGTATATATACATATATATATATATATGGGATACAGGACACGGAGGAGGCTGCAAGAAGATGCTAACTCTGGCAACAGACTTTGCACCGTACTGTACAAGCAGAGAACGCAGTGATGGTTGTAAGAAAATTTCTG
>CAUZXS010004248.1:77500-82071 GCA_963585895.1 Sepioteuthis lessoniana
TAACCAACTCTCTCTCTCTCTCTATATATATATATATATATATATATATATATATATTATCATGCAAATGAATTCGTTAACTTTAAACTGTTTTAAATTCTTACAAATCCCCAACTTCTGAATAGATTATAATATTCCATAGTAAGGGTTTTGAATGTGAGGGGAAGATTTAAGACCTCCTCTGAAAATGCTTTTGTAAAAGTTTTCAGTCACCACCCACAACAAAATGTCTTGGTATGAAAATACCCCCTCTAAAACTTTCTTTAAAAATTCGCAATGCGAAATTTCCACTTATAAAGTGACAGTAAATAGAAATTTACAAAACTTTAAAATGAACGAAGACTACAGTACCCCAAATCCTTTATACATTATGCTAAATCTAAAGCCCTTAAAATCCACAACAAGAATCAATCTCAAACTAATGTCTACTCAATATCTGATAAAAATAGTTCCCCCCATAGATACATAACTTTGCCAAACAATTCTTCTTCTCACAGCATAACAAACAACTTAAATAAACTCAATATCAAAACTACTTCTCTACCTTCTAAAACAATCCGCGAATTAGTACACTCCAGCCCTCAACGTAACATATTTTCTGACGCCGGTGTTTATTGCATCCCTTGTAAGGATTGTAAACTAAAATACATCGGTGAAACATCCCGAAACCTTCATATTCGTTTGAAAGAGCACAAAAGAGACCTAAGAATTGGCAACTCAAACAACGCATTACTCGTACACACTTCTCAACATAATCATAACATTGACTTCAACTCTGCTAAGATGCTTACTTACATCCATAATAAAAATCTTAGACGAATTTTCGAAGCAGCAGCTATCTCATTCCTCAGTTCCCTAAATACCCCGTCCTGGCTTTCATAATATTTCTCCTTATTTGAGCAAACACATTTTAAATAGCTACAATATATTCCATCCTTAGTTAATATTTTCCGTATATCTCATAATTTCCATGCTTTTTATTCTTCTTTTGTTCTTTCTTTCTTTCTTTTCTTCCTTCTGTCTCGTAATCTTTCACGTTAAACAACGTACATAATTCTATACAATATTCCTAATAAGTCAAATGACGTAATTTAAACACCAAACGCTGATTTGCCAGTTAAACGGCCAACTTTTTCTTACTATACATATTTTCCCGTAGGTTTTTGTATTTCACTTTTCTAAACATCCATCGTTAACTTAAAATTATTAATATCACCCTTCACGGTCCTGATGATGGTTCAGTAGAACCGAAACGCTACAGTGTCGACCCGCTAATAAATCATTCCTTCCACTTGGATCGTTGTTATCAGTTTTTCTACATATATATATATATATATGGAAGAAAATAATGGATTGTAATCCGACAGTTTGTAAAGAAAAATTGATAACAAGGTAATCCAAGTAAATCTCTCCTTCTACTTGGATTACCTTGTTATCAGTTTTTCTTTATATATATATATATATATATATATATATATATATATATATATATATATATTACTGTATTTAAAAGCAATGAGTGCTCATTATCGGAGATATAGCATCTATGTCTAAGTTAAAAGATCGTAAAAACAGAGTAAATGGTCTCAGGTGACTGTCAGTTTCTTGCCTATATAGATTGATATCATAGTCTGATGTAATATAGTCTTATCGCACAGCCGAAGAACTGATAAACACCAAGCCCACTGATTTTGTCAACTCTATCCTAATATATATATATATATATATATATATATATATATATATATATATATATGTGTGTGTATGTGTGTGTGTGTGTGTGTGTGTGTGTTGTTAAGAAAAGATTGATCATTCATTTCGACAACGTTCAATTGATTGTTTTAAATTTAATGCATAAATCACAAGAATATACCAGTTATACATTTATATTATAATAATGCTTGAGCCTCGTTCATTTGCATATTCTGCCGATCCCTATTTCTTCCCCACAGCCAAATGGAATATTCTTTTACCTTTTCCCACAATCAATTGGAATTTTCTTTTACAGTGACGTTGCTTCCTTAGATTAAACGCTGTGAAATTGCCCTGTGTTAAGTTCATCTATCTTCATTCATTAGACATACATTATTTTATATTTGCGGAAGATCTGATGAGTTCTCAGGATTTAGTCAGATGTAAACTTCTGATAAGTTACAACAGTGTGCTGACGGTGGCTGAAAAAGAAAAAAAAAAGCCCCAAGATTCTTCAGTACTAGTAATATCGTTATTGACAAAATTTGCAACTCTCTATTGACCTTAGATGGCAATTACACAAGAATGCTGCGTGCAATCCTGAACAAGTCCTGGCAGCAACACCCCACAAGACACCAACTGTACGGCCACCTGCCCCCTATCACGAAAACTATTCAAGTTAGACGAACCAGACATGCAGGACACTGATGGAGAAGCAGAGATGAACTCATAAGAGATGTACTCTTATGGATCCCCACACATGGCCGCACAAAAGCAGGACGACCAGCCCGAACGTACATTCAGCAGCTATGTGAGGATACAGGTTGTTGTCCTGAAGACCTACCTAGGGCGATGAACGATAGGGAGGAGTGGCGAGAGAGGGTCAGGGATATCCGTGCTACCAGCACGATATGATGATGATGATGATTGACCTTGTAGTTCCGTCGAACCAAGAACTAAGAAATATGAGTATCAAGTATCTTCTAATTTGTTATTGTATATTTTTGTATTATTTATTGCAGCAACAACAAAACAGCAAATTATATTTTCTTGCTTAAATTGCTCTTCTTGGTATTTTTTCGTTCTGTTGAATTTTCACAGGTCCTGTTAGTATATATGCAGATATAAACGGAGTCGCCTTATAGATAGGCAATAAATTTTAATATATACCATAAAATAGAGAGAGAGAGAGAGAGAGAGAGAGAGAGAGAGAGAGAGAGAGAGAGAATGGGGGGTACGCACACGTAGGTGAAAAAAAAACGAGAAAAAGTGAGTGAGTGAAAAAGGAGAAAGTGAGGAAGGAGATAACAGAAAAAGGGAAAATGAAAGTGAAAGAGAATAAAACAGAAATAGAGAGTAAGAGAGTGATAGAGAAAAAGAAAACACCGAGAAAGATTGAAAGAGAAAGACAGAAAGATGTAGAACAGGAAAGAAGGAGAGAGAGAGAGAGAGTGAGAATGATGAAGAGGAATGTGAAAAGAGAGAAAGACTAAGAGAACAAAAGACTGAGAGAGAAAGAGAAAAAGAGATAAAGAGGGAGATAAAGAGGGAAATTGAGTGAGAGGAATAGAGATAGTGAAAGAGAAGAGAGAAGAAAAGAGAGAGAGAAAGTGATTGAGAGAATGTTTAAGAGGAAGAGAGAGAGAGAGAGAGAGAGTTGAGAGGAAGAGAGTGTTATACTACAATGTTGTAAATAGGAGGTTAAATATGGATATACACGTCTTTCTATATTTCATTTCATCATGTCTTCCCATGATAGAGGGAGTTTGATTTAATTCGATAGTTTCAAATTTTGATACAACTGAGGTGATTTTTATTCCTTTTCTATTGATAAATTTCCACTATTTCAAGGTTTATCAGATGCTAAATCGATAAAATACTTTGTAAATTGGAAAATTAACAGCTGGCTGGGAAACAATAAAATGGATTATGAACATTTTGATCTGAGAGAGAGAGAGAGAGAGAGAAAGAAAGGGAGAGAGAGAGAAGTGGAAAACTATTATTAAACCCAAATAAATTGTTGCCAAATATGATGTAATTATTGAACTACAATTTGCAATTATTCAAAAAATATGGTAAATGGGGGTAAAAGGTGTTACTATAAACAATATGATGTGCAGTCGAGTGAAGAGGCAACAAGTTGCTTGTAATTTATTCTGATCAAGACTCTAATGTTATTTGCTTTAATTTGTTCCCGATCAAGACTCGAATATTATTTGTTTTAAGTTTTAAGACCACACTGTTGCTTGAGTTACCGGTCCAACCCCATATGTTTTCTTTCACGGTGAAATTCACTGTCGGTTTTACACGGTGATTGAAAGGAGACAAAGGTATTTTATAAATCTTATCTGTTACATTATCATCTTGGTATAAGACATAAACAATTTCCTGTTTTAAATCAATAACTACTTTCTTTGCATTCTTGGAAAAAATGAACCTTCTAATCACAATAAGAAAATTCTGACTCGTGGTTTATTTAATTTGACATCTGAAAGGAAAAAATATTTTGCTGACGTTGAATTTAATTTTAGATTTTGTTATTTGGAATTTTGATCTTTCTAAATTTAATCCTGAACTGAATTGTGTAATCTTTATTGACTCTGAACTTGATACCAATCTCTTGCAGGTTAACAGGAACAAAATATTGCATTCTCATATATATGTTCATGCAGGATACACACTGACACAATGAATAAACAGACGCAGGAAGACTTCTTTAACAAAATACTTACCTCTCACTTTATTGCAAGGGTTCGAAAAGGGTTACTCGAGGTTTGCGTGTGAGAGGGAGCTGGAGACCGAACAGAAACTGCAATATTTTGACCCTCACTCTTATGGCCGTCACGTTGTGTCTTTCTTGTTCTCCTGCATGCTCAACC
>CAUZXS010004249.1:0-26118 GCA_963585895.1 Sepioteuthis lessoniana
TATATATATATATATATATATAACTTGATTAAAAAGAATAACCATGAATTTGTGCGACTAAAATGTGGTTTTATCATAAATTGCGTACAATGAACGGACCCAAATTTTTGCCATTACTAACCAAAAAAAAAAGGAAGTTTCTTCAACATCCATTGATAGGAAAAGAAAATATTCCAACACTTTTCTATATTTTAAAACAACTGTAATACTATAAAAATCAACACAATATCGTAAATAAAAATGTAGTTTAAACCTTGATGGAGCCTACTGTGTTTACTTGGGAAATAAAAAAGGTTTTACGTAACTTTGTTCATTATTTATAATGGTAAGTTCATGTGTTATAAATATAATACAATAAATAATAAGGAGAACAATATCGAATAAAATGTTAATCATCTTAACTCATAGCCTTTTGGACATACACTATGTTGGGGAAAGTGAAGGCCGGAGTTAAAGCAAAGTTAGGATTAGAAACAAGATCTGATTTAAGGTTTTGAAAATATAATTTGCGAAATAAACGACCCCTTGTTTTTGAGGTGAAAAATTGTCTGAAAAATTCGTTAATTACACCAGTACACACATACATACACATAAGTATATATATATATATATATATAGTGAGAGAAAGAGAGACGTAATTTAGTATATATATATATATATATACGGAGATGGATATGTATTTACATATATGTACATATACGTATATATATACACATATTAGTACACACACACACACACACACACACACACACATATATATATATATATATATACGTGTATACCTATACATATAAATATGTAAATATATATGCATTTAAACATATATATATATATATGTGTGTGTGTAGCTAAATACATATATATATATATATATATATATATATATATAAGTCTATAGGTACGTGTATCTCTATGTACATACATGCATATATGTATACATATATGTTTGTATATATGTCTCTACTTTTATATATATATATATATATACGGAGATGGATATGTATTTACATATATGTACATATACGTATATATATACACATATTTGTACATATATACACACATACACACACACATACATATATATATATATATATATATATATATATATATATATATTTATATATATATACATGTATACCTATAGATATAAATATGTAAATATATGTACATTTAAACATATATATATGTGGGTGTGTGTGTGGCTAAATATATATATATATATATATATATATATATATATATATATATATATTAACTCTATATGTACGTTCATCTCTATGTACATACATGCATATATGTATACATATATGTTTGTATATATATCTCTACTTTTATATATATATATATATATATATATATTCGGAGATGGATATGTATTTACATATATGTACATATACGTATATATATACACATATTTGTGCACACACACACACACACACACACAAACACACACACATAAATATATATATATATACGTGTATACCTATACATATAAATATGTAAATATATATACATTTAAACATATATATATATGTGTGTGTGTGTGTGTGGCTAAATATATATATATATACGTTCATCTCTATGTACATACATGCATATATGTATACATATATGTTTGTATATATGTCTCTACTTTTCTATACCTATATATATATATACGGAGATGGATATGTATTAACATATATGTACATATACGTATATATATACACATATTTGTACACACACACACACACACACACACACACACACACACACACACACACACACACATATATATATATATATATATATACACGTGTATACCTGTACATATAAATATGTGAATATACATACATTTAAACATATATATATATGTATATATATATGTGTGTGTGTGTGTGTGTGTATATGTGTAGCTAAATATATATACATACACACACATATATATATATATACATATATATATATAAATGTCTATATGTACATGCATCTTTATGTACATACATGCATTAATGTATACATATATGTTTGTATATATGTCTCTACTTTTATATATATATATATATATATATATATATATATATATATATATATATAAAATCATGCAAAATGCATTAGTATTATATATCATTAGGGACATCTTAGTGTGTGTATATGTGTCACTTGTTTATTGTTGGTACACCACATACTATTTGTAAGTGCATTTATAATTACGCCCTTCAGTAGACGTGTGTTTTTCCTTAAAGTAATTAGCATTGGTATTGAGATGAGATTTTTTTTCCTCTCTTTTTGTTGGTCTGTTTTGTTTTTTCTTTCTTTTTTTCCTTATTTATTTATTCATTTATTTATTGCATGAATGTGATTGGCTTCAAAGTTTGCAACTTTGAGGTCGAGCTCACGGCGGGGATTTTTTTTCTCCGCACACTGGCCGGAGATGATAACGGGCTCAAGGGAAATTCGATAAGCTTCGGAACATCTGGGTTAGATATTTGCTTTCAAAGAACACTGGCAAATACAGAATTGAAAGCATTTTAACTTTAAATTTAAGTAAACCTCTGTGTAGCATGATTTTTCATTCATATCTTATTTGAGTATTTCGGTAATAATCAAACACACACACACACACTCACACTCACACACACATATACACACAAACACATATACACAAACACGCATACATGTACACGTAGCCGAGCACGTGCACACAGTGGGTATAAATATATATATATATATATATATATATATATATATATATATACGTGTGTGTATGTATGTATATGACAATACATGTATGTATATAAGATGTGTTTACATAATTATATGTATATACATATATGTAGGTGGAGAGAGAATAACTGTTACTCACACATTACGCAATCTCATACGGTAGCGTATATATATATATATATATATATATGTGTCTGTGTGTGTGTGAATATGTGAATATATATATATATATATATATATATATATGTATATATATATATATATTTTGCTTGATTTTTTCGTTAAACATTTTTTTAAAAACAGGACAGACATGTTTGCCTATTCCGTCCTCAATCCTTTTATGTCACTGAATGTGTACTTGAGATGAAATGAGTTTAGGAAGGCGCCGTACGTTTCCTAAGTAATTTCCGCCCCATCTTCATGAGTGCAAATGAATCAATGACGTATGCAATATCTAGTTATATATATATATATATATATATATATATATATATATATATATAAGTAGGAAGAAGAACAACAAGAAGGGAAATTTAACGAGGAATTTTTTTTATGGAGCCAGAAGGACAGGGTGTGGGAGGATCGTCGGAAGATTTGTTAAAGGCATTTTAAAATAATAGACATTGAACTTAAAATTTGTCTCCTACTTGTACTTCCACCTACACTTATATACATAGATATAACTAGTCACTATACACGTGAAGTTCTTAAAGAAGTTCTTAAAGAAAACGAAGTTCTTAAAGAAAACTTTCGGTCCTTCATAAACTCGTCCCATTCCAAAGTCGAAAGACTAATTTGTGGACTTGAATGGAACGAGGACAAAGCAGGCAGAGACTATGTGTCTGTCCTATTCAATCAAACACACACACACACACACACACACATATATATATATATATATATATATATATATGTAGAATTAACTTAAATTGCGAGTCGAAATTCTTCTACAAAAGTTTCACCTTAACGGATCATCAGGAAGCCTAAGTTCGAAGTTAGGCTTCCTGATGATCCGTTAAGGTGAAACTTTAGTAGGAGATTTTCGACTCGCGATTTAAGTTAATTCTATAATTGGCTCCATTGTATTGTGTTGAGCACTTTAGTAATTATAGCATTGCAGCATTCGCGGAGGGTTTTTTGGTTTTCTTTTGACCACTGACTGCGTACCCCTTGATTTTTTTCAAGGAGTCGGACGAGGTTGGCCTTTTCTTTCTTTTTTACCCAAAAAACTTTTTTCTTTTTCCCCTGGGCGGTGATTCGAGGTATTTTTATCTCTTGTTCCTGACCAGGGTTGTTTTGTTTTTTCCAATACCGTGAATACTGGTAGATATTAGATTAGTAAATATATATATATGTATATATATATATATAGAGAGAGAGAGCATAAATCAGACGGTGCTTATGCATTAGCTACTACACTGATGGTTATGGGAGATCGTAATTCTTTTCCTTGGATCACTCCACTTTACGCTTGATCCTTACCTTGTAATGCTGAGTATTAAGCCAGGAGGCATCAAGTACCATTTTTTGTGTCTTTGGTATGACTCAACCTGGGATTAAATCCCAGTCTCCCAGGCCATTGTCGGACAATCTAACCATTAGGAATTTCATTCATCTTTGCGGTTAAAGAATAGCAAGACTATATATTTATACATAAGAAATGGATAAATACCCCTTTGAATTGTGAGGCGTATGCCCTTTTTGATAGCAAATCTAACGATCACAAAATTGTCTCAACAAAGATACAGCAGATTCTACAGAGCAATAATAATCAAAGAAGGAAACTTCACGATATTACTGCTCCTCACTTAATATTGATAAAATCTATTGATAAAAGCAGTCAATAAAAGATATTTTAAGATCAAGTTTGATACTCTTCAGGATATATCTGAAAGACATATTTTAAATGAAAAATATGAAAAATTTGTTACCGTCAATTTAGAATCAGTAAGAGCTAGAGAAAAACACGATAACATTAAAAACGCATCCTTACTTAATAAATGAAACCCAACAAATGCCAAAACACAGAAATTTAAGAAAGTTCAACGCGAATTAACTAACGTATACCAAAAAAGAACTGCTAGAATACATTCAAGGCCAAATCAATTCAATCAGAAGTTTGACAGAAGATAGACAATCCCGATTAACATGGCCGACAGTAAATGAAGGGAGCAGAAGGGAAAGCACCACGAAAGCCAAGCTAAAAGCTGCCAACCAAGAAGAAAGACTTCAGAAGTGAAAACATCATTTCCATAATCTGCTCAGAAACCTTCCTGAAATCAGTTATTTGCCAACAAAAAA
Organism: Sepioteuthis lessoniana; assembly: GCA_963585895.1. Classification (NCBI taxonomy): domain Eukaryota; kingdom Metazoa; phylum Mollusca; class Cephalopoda; order Myopsida; family Loliginidae; genus Sepioteuthis; species Sepioteuthis lessoniana. Next base: position 5,008 of record CAUZXS010004249.1, read on the forward strand.
TTGTAAGTAACCAATTAGACATTAAAATAGGGAATTTTATGCTGGTATAACAAGATAAAGCTGAAAAAAAAAACTACAGCTGAAAAACAACAGGCCACGACGAAATACCTCCTGAAGTATGGAAGCCAAGAAAATTTAATGACATACTATTTCAATCATGCAACACTGAGTATAAACAAGACACAATAGAAAAGTCGACGCAAAGCTGCATCGCCTACATTTTTTTAAGAAAGGTGACCTCATAATCATTAAGAATTACAGAGAGGTATGATTTTTACTGCTACAGCTGGTAAGGTTTATAGTGTCCTGCTTCTCAAACGTATCCGACTTGAAACTGTGAAAATTCCTCGGAAAAATCCAAACTGCGTTTAGAGAACTTTATCCACAACATCACAGATGCAGTCAGTCTGTCGATTCATCGACAGACTACGTGCAAAAGATCTCAAGGCAGAACTATTTTTCGTACATTTTTCATACACATCTGATTCATTGCTCAGAACTATGCTGGAGGATATGGTCTCCCCCAAAGAAACTGTAAAAATTATAATGATGTTTAACAAAAAAAAAAAAAAAATATTTAAAAGCAGTGATTCGCACTCCTAATGGCAACACTGACTTTACAAATTATAATGAAATTTCAATGGCTTAGACACACATTGGAAATAATTATCTTTCTTGATAATTATGTCTAATTTCCCTTACAATATTTGTATCTTCTGATGCCATTGTCATTCACTTAGACATTTTTTATATTTCCATTTGTACAATTATTTTAGGAAAACATCAATAATAAATGATGGCGATTCAGTTTCTTTGCAATATCACAAAGTCAGTGTTGAAAACTATCATATGCCATAATTTGAACGTTATCCAAGTAGGACTACTTTTTACAAGCAGTTAGCAGACCACGAATTGGCATTTCAAATCAAAGAAACGAAAATTCTAAAGAATTTTTTGTTTGGGGGAATACTGAGAAATTTTTATTTACAAAATTATGAATTTTCATTACAATTAACGGAAGTTTGACAACAATTATCAAAGAAAATAATCACTTCCTATGTGTGTCAGAATCAGTAAATTTTCATTAGAATTTGTGACTAGAATAAAAAATAGTTCAGTTTTCTCATCCAATGCTGTATATATATATATATATATATATATATATATATATATATATATATATATATATATATATATATATATATATTCAAACGTTTAGTAGATATTTAAACGTTGAGTAAATCCTAAGAAAAATATAACGAAAGATGGAATAGTTATTGGCACACTAACGTGCATGTCTGTCTGTCTGTCTGTCTGTCTGTCTTATTTGCATTCACATAAAAGCCAATGCCTTCTGCTACTTTCTCCCAACTATGGAGTAGGAATTCGGCTTGGGAAGGTGTATTTATGAAAAGCTTTACATCGTTTGTCTGTGTCTCTCTGATCCACGCAGAGAAACATATACAGACATACACAAAAAAAAATAAATAAATAAAAGATAAAAAATACATGCTCATTAGCAAACCATAAATATTATAAACCAAGCACAAACACAAACGCGTGCATATATATATATATATATATATATATATATATATATATATATATATATATATATATCAATTGGAGACAAAAAACCTTAAAATAATTATCAATCAAATGACGACATTATTTGAAAATATTTAACGTTGTTCAACGATGGAGAAAGAAAGTAAAAAAGAAATATTTATATCACGCGATAAAAATCAATCATACCAACATATTTATCTAAGTCCTCTTGATCTGTAAATAAAAGGAAATAATTCGTTTCTTTGTTTACATACAAAAGAACGTATGTCTTTTATCCGGCAAATATAAACAACGTCACATCGTTTGAGACCTCATGCTATCGACCAAAATTTTTCTATTTTCAAGATCAGAGAAAATTAGGCATATATATATATATATATATATATATATATATATATATATATATATATATATATATATATATATATATATATATATATATGTGTGTGTGTGTGTGTGTATGTGTGTGTGTGTGTGTGATTTAAAATTTTTAAAAGATATTTTTATCCATATATTACAGCAATTGCTTTTTGAGGGTCATAATAACAAACCTACCGAGCGGCATGAAAGAAATCTTTCTCTGAGATTAATGTACGAGGTTCATGAATGTGCGATTCAAAAATTTCGGAGCAGTACATAATACGTTCATTCAAAAATTTCTTGTAAGACTCCTGGTAAATGTCAAATAGATCAGCCGAAAACGCTTTAGTTATACACATATGTTGACTGGCAGACAGGCAGAGAAAGAGATAGATAGTTAGATATGAAGAATGAGATAGATAGATAGATAGATAGACATGTGAAGAATGAGATAGATTGAAAGATATAAACAGAGATAGATAGATAGATAGATAGATTGATAGATAGATAGATATGGAGAGCAAGATAGACAGATAGACAAAGTGATAGATAGATAGATAGATAGATTAAGACAGTCAGACAGACGAACAGACAAATAGCAGAAAGAGAAATAGAAAGCGAAAGGAATAATGAAAATGAAACGAAAAATTTATGGTAAAAAAACGCTAGAGGCGATGAAGCAAGAAGAAAAGAATAACAAAGTATCAACTTAAATTCAATCCAACAGAAAAAATAACTGGAGCGCTCGTTTTCACTCTCTCAATTTGCCTCAATTTCTCTTAAAACCCTTTCATCAGTTTCGTTTCTTCTCTTTTCTTCTCTTCTCCCGTCAATCACATTTCTTTTTGTTACTTTATTTCGCTTTTTGTTCTTATTTTGTACGTCTTTGTATTTTTTTTTTTTTGTTAATTTGTTTGTTTTGTTTTTTGTTGTTTGTTTTATCATTTTTTTTTTCTGTAAAGGCATAGATGGGCAATATTAGCCACTTGGCTTCCTTTGGAGAATGTTGTGTTTAAACAGTCCGTTTTGTGTAAACAAAGACCTGCTTTCAGTTCAGCATTAATTCACTGACACTCCGCACTGGAGCAACAACGAGACGGTAATCATATCGGCCCAATTAGAGAAAAGTTATTTAATGAGGAACAGCCAGGTGCTCACCAGTCGCTTTCCCTTACATCCCTTTCTATATTTCTATCTATTATATACACGTGTTCCTACAGGCAAGCTAAGTGTACATAAGTATGTTGAACCGTTTGTGACAGACGGGTATGAGTCTGACAATAAACGTAATAGCCCGACTGGAGTTCGAACTCGCTAACTGCGATGTCGCAGGTCAGCAGTTTAGCCATAACGCCATTAGTAGGTACCCTACCACCACTAAACATGGGCTCACCATTATGAGCCTGAGTCGATAGTGTAGAAACACATTGACTCTCCGGTAAAGAAAATGTTCTGGGTGCAGCATTCTGTATAAGAAATCGATTGATAAATTACTGATGTTCTATCGTCCTGTCAGATTTTATGGTTGGGAAGCAAATGAATGTCAGTGTTTAGTTCCAAGAGATCTATCACAACCATAACAGAAACTCTCCGTTGCTCTTGATGGTATGTGTTCCCAGTTGATTCCTACTGTGTGCGGTCTACAAAAAAGTACGTAAGTAATCGAACAATATCTACACGTACACGCATAGAATCCTGTATTAATCTTGATTTTGTGATAGATAAATAGATCGATAGATAGAGGGATAGATACACAGATAGGTAGAATGTATGAAATTGAGGTAGAATATCCGATCGCGTTGTGGTTGACGTGCTCGACTGAGACATCGTAAGTAAATGAAATAGATAAATAGTCAATAGATAGATTGATAGATAGATAGATAAGAAGACTGAAATAAATATTTCATCATCATCATCATGTCACACTGCTAGCACAGATCTCCCTGACCCACTCTCGCCACCCGTATCTATCGTCCACCGCTCCTAAGAGATCTTCCAGGCTACATACTGTATCGGCACAGAGATGTTGTATATAGGTTCTAGCTGGTCGTCCTACTTTTGCTCAACCATGTTAAGGGGTTCATAGGAGTACCTCGCTTATGATTTTGTCCTTCTCCTTCTGTGTCCCGCATGTCTGGTTCGTCTAATTTGGATAGTTTTCGTGATGGGTCGTAGGTGGCCGTACAGCTGCTGTTTTATGGGGTGTTGTCTCCAAGACTTGTTCAATATAATTTGCTGCATTCTTGTGTAATTGCCGTCAAGCTTTTTCTCCATCTGTTTTGTTAGCGTCCATGTAGTGCTTCCATATAGCAGTATCGACACGATGCTTTGAAAGACTAAAAGAATATATATATATATATATATAGGTTATATTCGGTCAGCTTAAAAAGTTTGGAGTAATTCCCTCAGGACAAGGAAATCATTCAAGAGCTGAACATTTAAATTTTCCTGGTAGAGAGCTCAATGTAATTTATTACAGAGCAATATTTCTTTAAGAAAAAAAAAAAAATCAAAGACCGGTTAATTCATGATTATAAATTTATTTCGGTCCAGTATTTTCAGTTTCTGGTGCGAACCAAAAAACATGAAGAAAAAAAAAATTAAAGATATATATAGTAAAAGTAAAGTTAGCGACCATAGTCGAGGGTGACCCGAAGGCTCCCTTTTCGATAGCTACTACACCAAGGTGTAGGGGAGGGCGCTACTCCATTCCCAGGATTGCTCCACTTTACCCTTGAACCGTACCTTATAATGCTGAGTGTTAAGCAAGGTGGTATCAAGTTCAATTTTTAAAGTCTTTGGTATGACTCGACCTGGGATTGAACCCAGGTCTCCCGGGCAATTGGCGAACACTCTAACCGCTGGGCCAATGTCCCGGTTGGACAAAGGGTGTGGTCTAGAGGACCTGCTGGAAGTGATGAATGATAGAGACGAATGGTGAGAGAGAGAGAGAGAGAGAGAGAGAGAGTTAAAGAAATCTCTGCTAGCAGCATGACATGATGATGATGATGATGATATACAGGAAGTCTAAAATAGATAGATAGATAGATAGATAGATAGCCATAAAGTCTGAAATAGAGGGAGAAGTTCTCATCGCGTGGAGACAAATGTGCTCGACTGCAACATCGTAGTAAGTGAAATAAATAGACAAATAGTCAGAAGATAAATTGGGAGACTGAAACCAATATAGAGACAGACAGAATATATATATATATATATATATATATATATATATATACTGAAGGACTGAAATCGATAGAAAAACAGACAGTAAAAAGATATATACGATTGAAATAGATAGATAGATAGATTCTTCAAATCTTCATGACAACGCGGTTAAGTAACTCCTCAGCCTCGACGTTTAAAAAAAAAACAAACTCATCTCACAAGCATGTCCTCCTCTGAAGTGGGTTTGAGTTGTGCTTAGTACCGAACAGCTAAAACCTTATATCAGATTAAAATGAATTCACCAAGTTAGCAAATCTGATATGGGTGTGTTAACCCGGTTCTTGGTGGTTAAGATTATTCAAAACAGTGATAAACAACAGAATAGTTGTAATGATTTGAAAGGTTTACCCAATTAAGATTAAAACCTCGAAAAAATATCTTCAGTTATTTACTCAAACTAATTAAATTCTACTCAAGTCCACAATTAGAGGACCCCATGAAGATTTATATTCATTATTTTTTCAAGAGTGTTAACTCGGTAGACCGGGGTTCATTCCAAGGTAAAGTCATACCAGAGACTCAAAAAATGGTTCTAGATTCATCCTTGTTTAACACCCAGAATTATGAGGTAGGGATTAAGAGTAAAGAGGAGCAATCTAGAGAAAGGGGTTGCGCTTCCCCATACACCTCGGTGTTGTAGCTAATAAAAAGGAAGCCTTCGGATCGCCCTCGACAACGGTCGGCCAACAGCTATTTTTTTCCACACGGTCCAATCAAATGCGATTGATTATTCAACAGATCTGTACCACTGGCAAACACTTTACCCACGAGGCCAATGAGCTGGTATCTTAATGTTATAGCACCACAGATTTCCGAAACTGGAGGTTCAACATCAGATACAGTTTAGTGTCACACCCAGGACATCAATTGTTTGTGCGGGTTGGGGTGTAACCATCTGCACGGAATACAGTTAGCATAATCTAATAGGTAAGTCCTCGCACTTGCATAGATAAATTGCCAACCTCTCCATACGAACAGGTTGCAACACAAGGTCACTTTTTAGAGTGAGTTGGGTTTGAATTCAGGGTTTTCATTTTGATCGGTTGCCCTACAAAGGTTAAAGGATGCATACTCCCCTTCCTTAAAAAAGGGGACCTCGGATTAGCCAAAAACTACCGAGGCATAACACTTACATCCATAGCAGCCCAAATCTACAATGCCCTACTACGAAACCGCATAGAACCCAAAATCGACAACATACTTAGGAAAAACCAAAATGGCTTCCGAAGAAATAGATCCACGACCTCACAAATATTAACCATCCTTAGAATCCTTGAAGGTGTACGGGCAAAAAACCTATAAGCGACATTAATATTTGTCGACTTTACCAAGGCCTTCGATTCCATTCACAGATGAAAGATGGAACAAATCCTTCTAGTGTACGGCATACCTAAAGAAACCGTAGCAGCAATAACGATTCTCGATAGAAAAAGTACGATCACCAGATGGAGACACAGAATACTTCGACATTGTAGCAGGAGTACTACAAGGGGACACGCTGGCTCCGTACCTCTTTATCATTTGTCTAGACTACGTACTTAGAACATCGATTGACAAAATCAGAGAGAATGGCTTCGAGCTGACGAAGAAAAGAAGCAGAAGGTACCCCGCAAAAACAATTACCGACGCCGACTACGCCGATGATATAGCGATACTGGCAAATACACCCGACCAAGCCGAAATACTACTGCATAGTTTGGAACGAGCAGCCGCAGGCATAGGCCTCTATGTTAATGCACACAAAACGGAATATATGTGCTATAATCAAAAGGGGGACATCTCCACTCTAGACGGAACCCCTTTAAACTAGTAGACAAATTCACTTACCTAGGAAGCAGCGTCGAATCAACCGAAAAGGACATCGACACGAGGTTAACGAAAGCATGAACAGCTATCAATAGGCTATCGATTATATGGAACTCAGACCTAACCGATAAAATGAAACGCAGTTTCTTCCAGGCAGCGGTCACATCGATACTGCTATATGGCTGCACTACATGGACTCTAACAAAACGGCTGGAGAAGAAGCTAGACGGCAATTACACAAGAATGCTGCGTGCAATCTTGAACAAGTCCTGGTGGCAACACCCCACAAGACACCAACTGTACGGCCACCTGCCCCCTATCACGAAAACTATTCAAGTTAGACGAACCAAACATGCAGAACACTGCTGGAGAAGCAGGGACGAACTCATAAGAGATGTACTCTTATGGACCCCCACACATGGCCGTGCAGAAGCAAGACGACCAGCACGAACATACATTCAGCAGCTATGTGAGGATACGGGATGTTGTCCTGAAGACCTGCCTGGGGTGATGAACGATAGGGAGAAGTAGCGAGAGAGGGTCAGGGATATCCGTGCTACCAGCGTGACATGATGATGATGAAAGAACCTTGTTCCTTTAAAACATGACTACAGATTGGCATTGAATGCGAATCTCCTTTTTTCTAAGTAATTACATAAAGAATTATGAGTTTCGCTTTGTCAGCGACAATTAGCTTTTGCTCAGGATACCTTTGAGTTTCTTTGTTTAATGACACATCAACCCTCCTGGGTTATTCAACGTCAAAGCCCCCTCTCCATGTAGAACAACTCTGATACTATTTAATCCATGATTGTGGAGATTCGGGGGATAATAACTTTCCCTCAGGATATTTGTCCAAAAGTGAACGACTTCAGTTCGAACTCACTTAATTCGAGGACATGGCGAACTGTGTTCAAGCTCTGGAAGAGGCTGTTTGCTTTTCACACAGTGCTAATATCGCTGGGGAAGGTATGAATCCAAATATTCTCTCTCTAGCTATGGGTAAAATAGTAGAGCAGACTTTCTTTAACCTTGGTATGGCAACTGATCTAGGAGAAGGTGAAAACTCTGAATTCAAACCTGCTAAACTTCTCTTCAAAAGAGACCTTGTCTCGCAGCCTGTTCGTGTGGAGAGGTTCGTAACAACACACTTCGATGCTGCAGTCTAACAGTTTAAATATTACATCTAGGGGACTTCATCATTAGATTAGGCTAACTATATTCAGTATAGATGGCTAGAGTGGTATCCTCGATATGAGACTAAATGCGCCTAGAGATCTGGGGAGTTAGGAATCTCCCTTCAGGACCATTATACCTAGATGCACTCAAACCCGAACTTATCTATGTGAACAAATAGATCTGTTTAACAATTAATCGTATTTGATTGAATCGTATGCAAAATATATATACTCTTAAGTAACCGTTCTTAATACAAATAATTTGAGCACAATTATATGGTTTCGAGTAAATATATCTGATATTCATAACCTATATATATATATATATATATATATATATATATATAGATATGTAATTATTTGCTCACAGTAATAAGGTTTATGGCCCAGTCGGCTATGGGTAATGAAAACACCTACTGCATCTCTGTAGAGGGGTAAGACTCTCCCAATGACTGTCCTGGATATTACACGAAACAATCTGATGGTGAGGCTCAATTAAGGCTGGAGCTTAGGGGATTACGGAGTCCCCCTTTACTTCCATCACTCGCTGGTCCACTCTGACCTGGAGTGGAAACCACAGATAGGCTCCTATCTATGGGTCAAACAGAACTTAACTGTGTGTTTATGCTAAACTGAATTGTCTGAAATAGAACTTTTTATATGTATTAAAATGGATTTGGCATTGAATAATCTTCAGTGGTTAATATGCCATAAAACCAAAACAAACCAAACCAAGCAAAGTCAAAGTTATAATGTTTCAACTATTCTCATCTAATTCGAATGATTTATTTATCGTACCGTCGGTTGGATCTGTATAATACGCCAACTGTATCAACTGCTGGCTGTGTTTGGCGACTATTTATGTTTCAGTTCTGGATCCTGATGGCTGAGCAGTCTTTGACACGGCAACTGAAATACTAAGACGACTTGCAACAAACTACTTCAGCCCTTAATGAGCAAGTAGAGCTGGTCATGTCCAACTACAGTAAAAATATGTTTGTCCCGACAGTATTCTTCTAATTGCTCTTGTGGTAAAGAAACACCTAATGCTTTTTTATCTTATAGGTGCTAGAAGGCTGTGGCTGAAGGTCAACTGCTTGCATACAAATGATTTATATTAAAGGGAATTGATAGTGTTGGATAATAATACCTGAAATCCTTTAACTTTTCGCAAAGAAATGATCCCAGGCTTGTTTAGAAATAATGTTACCTATAAACTATTTACGTACAAATCAATTCTGGCCAATTGATCAAGTAAGTAGATGGTTCAGCAATGGCTCGAGAGACCGGAGTTCTATCCCAGGTCGAGTCTTACCAAGGGCTCAAAAATGTGAACGGTATGAACCCCCTTATCCTCCCAGCTTAAATAGTACCACTACCGTTCTTCTAGGAGAATGACTTTGGCATTATATAACCTATAAAGGTAGATATGCTATTAAGCTAACCAAACCCAACCAGATTAAGTTTAGCTAATATATTCGAGTTGTAAGCAAAGATTTTGTTGGTAATTTCATCTTTGAGCAAGATGTTAGAGCTTATTTGTTTGGATTGAGTTAAATGGTTTCAATTATTCCTTCTTAGCACAAATAATATTATCTAATATTAATCACATCTTTACATGCAATTTTATGGTTACAAGTATTCCTATCTAACACACAATGCTGTTTAATATTAACCATTTGTTTTCATATAGTTGAATAGATTCAAATGTTGTTCTTTCACTTTAGTATTTCTGGACTAGAGCCTCATCATCAGAGGCAGTTAAGAGTTACACTCAGGACACCATGTGTTGAGGAATTCGAATAGGCCAAGCTTTGAAATCTCGGCCTGTATCTAAGCTTAGAAAGCAAATCTGATAAACGAAGGGAGTTCGATCCTGATTTGGAGGCTGAGAATTTCCCAAGAACGCCAATGATCGTTGCTTGTGCCCTGCATATAATGCTGATTTTCAAAGCAGGCTCTACTTTCAGCCCCCTCCCCCAACAAACGCCGCCAAAAAACCTGACGTAATACACGCTTTCTTCCCCAATTTCGCACCATCTGTTTTTGAGACGCACAAAATACCTAAAATACAATAACTGAATTTTATACAACCGGATGTCGTCAGCCAATTAACCTGACTACGCATGCGCGCCCAAGCACGCTTATATTCACGATCGTTTTCTGAATTTTTTCCGCGCAGTCACATATAAAGTATACAAGAGGTTAGTTTCTTTTTAAATTGCTCTCTCTCTCTCTCTCTCTCTCTCTCTCTCTCTCTCTCTCTCACTTTGTAGGGAGGTCTGTATGTGTGGAATAAGAATCGACATGGAAAATGAGAAGACAATATTTTCGTTTCGTTTTATAAGAAAAAAAACCTTTTGATGAGATTAATAGTGATATGTTCACGCATGCGTATTACGTAGACCAACACATGCGGCGAAACTTCGCATTTCATTTATTTCCTTAAGTCTTCACTGTTTTCTGAAGCTTTCTTTTCTTAAAGATAGCAGCTGGTTGCTATTTCATTTTATTTTATTTCATTTTTCTTTCGTATATTTTAAATATCGAGGGGCTTTGTTTTGCGCAGGATTGTAAATATTGATATTTATTATGGTAAAATAACGACGTCTGACACAGGAATAAAACCCAGGGAGTGTCGAAAATATAAGGTACATAGGAGCTTGACCAGAATTAAAACGTTATTACCTGACCGATACAATGAAACGCAGTTTCTTCCAGGCAGCGGTTGTATCGATACTGCTATATGGATGCACTACATGGACGCTAACTAAACGGCTGGAGAAGAAGCTAGACGGCAATTACACAAGAATGTTGAGAGCAATATTGAACAAGTCCTGGTGACAACACCCCATGAGACACCAACTATACGGCCACTTGCCTCCCATCACGAAAACTATACAAGTTAGACGAACCAGACACGTAGGACACTGCTGGAGAAACAAGGACGAGCTCGTAAGTGATGTACTCCTATGGACCCCACATATGGCCAAGCAAAAGCAGGACGACCGGCTCGAACTTACATGCAGCAGCTATGTGAAGACACAGGATGTAACAATGAAGACCTGCCGGAGGCGATGAATGATAGGGAGAAGTGGCGAGAGATGGTCAGGGATATCCGTGCTGGCTGCACGACATGATGATGATGATTAAACCTTTAAACACAAAAAAGCAGGAGATATGTAATACTTATTTTATCAGTCAGAACAGCCTTAATATTGATTGTATAATTATGTGACGTTTTTGTTGTGTGCTATAACAACTATTGTCTTCAGTAATTAATTGGGCAAATTGAGTACGACTCCCGCAGTAAGTTGTTTGTATTTCATTTAGTTCTAATGCCTTTTACAAAAACAGGCATCTACATATTTTTTTCCCTTCGGGAGCAATAGGTAAATAACAAAGGAGACTGGGCTTATTAACATTGATGGGGCGACCAATCATAAAGAAGGAAAATTCGGTATTCAGACGAGCTGAAGCGATCTTGGTCGAATTCTAACCCTGGAGGAGTGTTAGGGAAAATACGAACAGTGATTTGCTCGTCTAGCTTGCAGAATATTGTATCACGTGATACTTTTTTTAAAGATTGGCCTAGCTAAGGATATATGTAACAGCTAGTGTAATTTGAACACACTTTTCAGTAAAATTATTGATCGCTAATCATTACACTAGGGCGAGATACCGAGTCTACGTAGTATTGTAGAGATTTATTCTAGATTTAGATGAGTTGAGTAAGGAGATTTATCAATATTCACCATAAAACAGTGGATAAAAACAAGAGGGAAGAGTTAGAATGTTTTTGTAACACAAGGACAAGAATCCAACAACATTTCACAGTGAATTTGTTGCTACGTTTAGAGAACATCTAGCAAGCAGGCATTGTTTTTATGTATTTCCTTCACTGCGGGGCGTACGAATCTGAAGGGGCTGGAGTTCCTGTGGTGTAGTGGTTAACGTGCTGGACCTTGACATCATAGTAAGCGAGTTCGAACTCTAGCTACGCTATTCCTTTCGCTTTTGGACAAATACTCTCGGGAAAGGTATGGACCCTCTTATCTCAATAGATATGTATTAAACAGTTCCACGATTTTTTTTGTAAGGATGACTTTTGCATACCCCCCACCACTAAAGTTGATTTGCCATTAAACAAAGACGAAGAATTTGAAGGATAAATCCAGTGTAGGCTATTCTGATTCGATATCCCGGATGGCACAAAACACGGGTTGTGGCTCGCAGCCTATCATTTGGCTGGGCCCCAGAGAAACTGATTGTCGCTTGACGCCACGATCTTTGAGCAGAGTATTTACGATCTTGTATACATAAAACAGTAAGTTCAGTTAAATAAATGGTCAAAATATGTTTAAACTTTTATTTATACGTTGCGAACGTATATATATATATATATATATACTGTGGGTATTAAGTGGAGAAGAGAAAATGTACAATACATGTGTAAAATAATTAGTTATTCTGGTTAATTGTAAGTTCTTTCCCAGCGAGATTAACTGATCCACTGCCAGACAGTGGAAAAGAAAAGAACATAAATAAAAAAGAGAAACGAATGAGAAAGAGAAAACTAGTTTCCCGACATCCAGATCATCATAGTAGCAGGCGGCCAATTTAAAAATGTAAACATATAAGCAGCAAGTCGGCAACGAGTTCTGATTGGCTGGAGAAGACCAAAAAAGAACAGCCTTTAAGAGTGGACATGGGATAGAAAACAGTAAAAGTCGAAACGCGACGATGTAAAGACGAGAGTTAAAGACCAGACGTGAAAGCTGTTAGAACGGACTTCATGAACAAGCACGCGCAAGAACGACCACATAGAGTGAGAAAATCAATATCAAGGTCTGCGTCTGACCTCATCCATCTCTTGATATTTTGTTTCTCTTTGTTTTGCTAAAGAAATCGGTTTAGCGCGTACTTTGTTACACTCTTCTCGACTACAACTAAAATGTGTTGTAGCGGATAAACTTGGGGATTAAAGAAACAATTGTTTTTGTGTGTTCGTCACTTCTTTTCTTTCATACCGGTGGAGGTTACAAAACTAGTCCGACTAACAATGAAACTATCGTACTAAACTCATAAACACATCAAAACGATGGTGGTACAAATGTCTATGCAGCACCGAAGCGCTACAAAGGTAATACCAAGAAGAGTAGTGTTACGAATTTCTTTTGAAACCGTAAAAGCACAAATGTCCATTTGAGAACCGAACCTTTACAATCGTCTATTTGGCTTGTCACTGTACTTATGTAAAAATGCGTACGTAATTTTTACACAAAACTGTTTTCTCCATCGGTTTCTGCTGGTAAATATTACAAATCATGATCTAAGCAAGTGCGGAATTGGAATAAATATGCATCAAGAAAGACTAGTGAGTAAAACGGCCAAATGAGTTAAATTTTGATACATTTTATATATATATATATATATATATATATATATATATATGTTCGCCAATGGCCAAGGAGACCAGGTCGAGTCCTACCAAAGACTCAAGGAATGGTACTTTAGGCCACCTTGCTTAACACTCAGCATTATAAATTACGGGTCAATGGTAAAGTGGAGCAATGCAGGGAAAGGAGTAGGGCCATCCCCGACACCTTGGTGTAGTAGCTATCGAAGAGAGAGCCTTCGGGTCACCCTTGACTAACGTCGTCAACTTTACTTTTACTTATATATATATTTATATTTGATATATGTATATTCATGTACATATGTATCTATATATAACTTATGATTTATGTATATATATATTTTAAGGAATACACCCTCAGGTGCCCCTGACCACATCCTCAGTGATGTTCTTCCCAAGCTCATTAGGTGTTTCGGATCTTTCAACATCATACACCTTCACTAGGGTGACCCAGGCAGTTTTGATCAGCCACCAGCTTGTGGTCAGGAACCTAACAGTAGCAAAACATCACCAAAGAAAAAAAAATCCATGAGGCTTTATACAAAGTAGCACCAGCAGAAGATCCAATCAAATGCTTCTCCGGGTAATCCCTCTCCCATAAAAAGGCGGGAACCAAACAAATGGTTTTCTGCCCATCAGAGAAAGTGATTGCTTGGAGACGCACCTTGAAGCTCAGAGAAGACTACAAAGAAAGATTTCAATTTAAGTACATTAAATGTTTTATGAAGGAAAAAAAATTGTCCATGTTTGATTAAATACTAAAGACACAATTTATCGTTATAATCTTTTTATGACCCTTTCAAGTTTCCTAACAAATATTTTAGTTTTAGTTTGGAGTTGATAAATTTATCGAAATTGTCCCATGTGCTTTTGGACCTTCGACAACAAATCTTAGAAGCCGTTAATATAAAAATGACAAAACCTAGAAATAATAGAATTTATTCTGAAATTAGCGAGAATATTTTCAAATGTATTTTTTTTAAAGATATTCTATTTCTTTTGATAATATTCTATTTTCCTAGATAGCGTTTTGTTTTTAAATTTTTTCGATATCATCAGCATCTCAGTTCAGTGCATGTATGTTTACCAAATTTTTGCAATGTCATAAAAAAAACACCTTAAAACTTTTTAAAAAAACAATCTTTATTTTTGCAAACAACCCCTGATGATGACACATGAAATATCATAAAGCGCTCGAGAGAGTTTTGGTAAATTTATCAACCAACTCCAAACTAAAACCAAAACATTTGTCAGGAAACTTGTAAGAATCCTAAAAAAATATATTGACAAAATGTGTTTTTATTATTTAAACAAACATGCTTAAATAAAATACTGCTCCCCAACCCCCCCCACACACACACCCACACACATATATATATATATATATATATATATCTTTGCTTAACACTCAGCTCTATAAAGTATGGATTAAGAGTAAGAGGAGTAATCCAGGGAAAGGAGTTGAGCTCTGCCTACACCTCGGTGTCGTAGCTTTTGAAAAAGGAGTCTTTGGGTCGTTCTTGACTACGGTCGACCGACTTACTTATATATACGTATTCATATATAAATGCATATATGAATATATGCACATATTCCTTTTATAAGTTTAGCAATGTAGGTTCTTCCCATTCTTTCTGTAAGAAATATCCTAGTCTGGCGTGTATGTATTGTTTTTACACAAATCTCAACCGTGGAACTTTTTTTTAAAAACTACGCCCGTTGATGCTGTTGTTAACCAGTCGAAGTTTTAGCTGGCCGCATGTTTGGTGGAAATTTCAAATAAATATCGAGTGTTCGAGGGAATTTGAAATATAATAGAGCAAAAGAAAACCGATATATATATATATATATACAGAGAGAGAGAGAGAGAGAGGGGGGGAGACAGAGGCGGGGAAGGGAAATGAGGTTTTCACTGATCAGATTCTTTTGTTTGGGCAAAAAAACCTTCTCTAAGAAGATTTAATTTGCTATGTCGTGAGTTATGATGAATTTATTTTGAGAGTAAGTTTAAAGAAGAGAGTTCTCAGCAACGTGTCAACCAGCCGTACGTTTCGACATTCAATACGAAATTTTCATGCTGTTTCAAGCAATAACTACCAACACGTGAAAACTTTTAGAATGTGCTCATAGAGGTACATCATAGATAGATAGATAGATAGATAAGAGATAGACAGATAGGTACAGTGAAAGATACATTGAATTTTCGCCTGTTCAATAAGGTTTTAAACGTGCTTTGACAATTCTTATTGTTCATCCAGTGAGATGTGTAGCAACGCTTATCCGGTCATCTATCTCACTCTTACACCCAATATATATATATATATATATATATATATATATATATATATATCATCATCATCATCATCATGTCGTGCTGGTAGGACGGATATCCCTGACCCTCTCTCGCCACTTTTCCCTATCGTTCTTCGCCTCAGGCAGGTCTTCAGGACAACATCCTGTATCCTCACATAGGTGCTGAATGTATGTTCCTGCTGGTCGTCCTGCTTTTGCACGGCCATGTGTAGGGGCCATAAGAGTACATCACTTATGAGTTCGTCCTTGCTTCTCCAGCAGTGTCCTATGAGGATCATTAAATAAGTTCCCAGATTTTTTTCGTATGGGAACTTTTATTGATAGTACACACATGAAACTCTAGTCACCTTCGAAGTAATCTCCTCCGGTTGTACCGTTCCAACAACTTCTGAAAGGCCCCATGGAAGTCCTTTTGTGTGGGCGTATCAATGACCTTCGTCACAGCCTCTTTCATCTCTTCAATTGTCTCATAACGACAGCCTCTGGGCTTAGGGAATAACCAAAAGTCACAGAGAGCGAGGTCTGGACTATAGGGAGGGTGAGGAACTGTCTTGATCCCCATCTTGGTCAAATAGTCTGTGACAAAGATGGAGTTGTGGACTAGTGCATTGTCCTACTTGAAATGCCACTGGGCCGATTTGAAGAGTGCTGGCCTCCTCCGACGGAATCTCTGGCTGAACTCCCTTAAAACCTCAACAAAGTAACCCTAACCGTTTGGCCAATCAACTCTGGTGTATTGACTTTCTTATTCCTCCCACACCTCTCATCATCCCTTACAGACTCCCTACCTTCCTTGAATCTCTTATGCCACTCAAAAACTGATGCTCGATTTATGCAAGATGGTCGAAAAGCATTCTGAAGCATTCCATACCTTCCTGTGGCTTTTTTTTTTTCAAGTTTAAAACAGAATTTTATTGCATATCGTTCTCCTAAATTGTCCTCACGTCCAGGTAGCATTTTTGAAATTCACCAGCTGTGACAATCAGGCTTATTAGGCTGTATTCCAATTGCTGCTGCAGCTAATCATAAAAATTAGTCAAGCATCTCATAAGATGTATAGCAATAACATACTGAATTATCAAGAATCGGCGACAATTTTAAATGCCTGTACAAAAAAAGTCTTGAAACCTATTGAAGACCCCACGTATATATATATATATATATATATATATATAAAGACATATAAAGACATATATACATGTACAAAATTATATATATGTATCTATAAATATAGATATGAAGTTCTGTATACATATATATATAAATTTCACGAAAAATCTTGTTTCATTTTAAGTATTTTTTAACGCTTTTTATTTCTTCGTTACAGATACAAGAGTCATAGAGTCAATGGATGTCCACGAATGTGCTAATTGTGGTTCTGGGGACATGGTTATTCTTCAAAATGACACAATGCATTACCTCTGTAGCAGATGTGCATCTAGCGGGCTGACGCGTTCACCAAATACACACAATATGGAATTACCCTCTCCAAGAGACAAGTCGCCGGCTATTACTGCTCAAAGGACCAATCAAAACAGTGCCCTCTGCTCACCGAATCCAAGACAGAATATCACACAAGCAAATTTTACTCAGGTAGGTATCGTTCCAGACATTCAATAACAAGACCAATATGATACTAATTACGCTATGTAACACAAAATTTCTTCCTGGATTGTATGCATTATTTCTTAAGTGCTTACGGTACAAAAGTAAAGCTAATCGCCATTATTGTTTATAAAGTTTGCTTTTGTATCGTGAATGACACAATGTAGCAAATATTTTGTTTATGGATTGTATTGCATTATTTCTTACTTATGTTACAAAAGTGTAGAAAATGGCCATTATTTCCTCTAAATTTTACTTTCCTACCCTGGATAATGACATTTAAGAATTGTCCAATTTTTAACGGAAAAACAGACAAATATGGACATTTTTATTAACATCAGACCTGATTGATTTTAACGGCATGTCAACTTATCAAGGATTATTAAACGATTAGGGGTTTGGGAATTGCGTTCATTGTGCGTTCATATTCACATTTCTTGTGCACTTGTTTCTTAACGTTTGCTTTCATGGCATGTCAACTTTCGCAGCTTATTTAATGTCAAAACTATCCTTATTGAATAGCAGTGATAATATCAAACCCATACTGGAGTTTATACCTTTCCCACGAATATAATTGCGTAGTCGGCCAGAGCTGTAGAATACACCGACTACTTCCCTGCAGAGACGTAAAAAAAAGCCCAGTAAAAACGAGTGTCCTTGATATGACACTGAGCATTTAATGAGGTTCCAGTAATGCTGAAGCTTTGGGAAATGCGAAGCACCCCTTCATTGCCGTCGCTCTTAGATCCACTCTGGCCCTGAGTGGTAGCACTTAATAGGGTCCTATCTATAGGTCAAATAGGACTTATCTGTGTACTTATACTAAACTGAATTGCTTGATTTAGAACAGTTTTGACATCTAAACTGCGTACTTTTACTAAACTGAATATTTTGAAATCAAACAGTTTTTAACATTTAACTAGGTGTAAACAAAATCTATACTTATACTAAACTGAATTGCTTGAATTAGAACTGTTGGACTGAACTGAATTGCTTGAAATAGAAACGTTTTTGACAATTGAACTGTTTACTCATACTAAACTGAATTGTTTGAAATAGAACTGAATATTTGTATAAAAGTGGATTTGGCATTAAATAACCTATAACGGTTGATATGCTATAAAATCCGAAGGAACAACCAACCAAGTGTATAAGTCAGAAAGTGAACGTAATAGCTCGATTGGAGTTCGAACTCGTTTAATTTGTCCTGCTTTTTAGCCACTACGCCACAGAGAATTCCCTTTTGTTCTTACGAGTTTATTTTTTCGCTCAGCATCTAATCAAAAATGGGGGATTTTAAAACGGACCTCCTTGATTAATGGATGGAACCTGAACAGATACGGCCACTCCTGGGCAGAGCTGATATAGGAGTAATGACAATGAAGAGGTACTCCACACACCCCAGATTTCCATAACGGTAGTCCCCTTCATCATAGGCATTCAATGTCACACCGGACGCTCCCCTTTTCCAGGCAGTTGCAGAGAGATAGAGTGAACGTGGTCTAAATCCAGCTGACAGAATGACAACGGGAAGGGGAAAAGAAGAAAGTGATAATAATAATAATAATAATAATAATAATAATAATAATAATAATAATAATAATCCTTCGATTCACTACAAGTCGGAGAGAATAGATAAGATTATTTATTGAGTGTAGTTAAATATCAAGTTACGTTGGGGCTGATAGACGAGCAGAAACTCCACCAAAATTTTGAATACAAATTCAGAGTAGACAGATTGATGGAGGTGAAATGAGAGACAGATTAAACGAGACACGATAGAGTTGATAGTCCCTAAGTAAAAAGAATACTTGAAGATAAGTATCGCGCTTAATACAAGATCCTACTAAATTTTCTGATATTTCAATTTATTTTTTTATTCTCTAAAATTTCTTAGCTCTTAATTTCATTGCATTTTAATGAAAAAAGAAGCAAATGAATTCTTATTTCTCGCTCATACTGCCCTTAGCCAATACAAAAATTATGCGTGTTTGATAGGAATACTTGAGGACACATAATATTATGTGGAGGCCCCCGTGGTATAATGGTTATCGTCATTGGAAGTGGACACATTGACTAGGGGTCTATCTTGGACAAGGCTGTTTGCATTTCACAAAGCCCTAATAACCTTGGAAAAGTTAAGAATCCAATTATTCTCGCTCAAGCTAATAGTAGGGAAGACTACTCAATTTGACATGACAACTGGTCTTGGAGGAAGAAAACTCTGAATTCAAACCTATTCAACCGCTTAAAATTGATTTCATATCACATCCAGCTCGAGTGGAAGGATTGGTAAATAGATACGTGATGCCTTCAATAAGTTTCCAGGCATTTAAATTTGCCGTAGACTCTTGAAAATTCAGTATGTTATTGCTATATATATTATGAGATGACTGACCGATAATATGATTTCAGGTTCAAATGAACACCTACAGCAACAATTGGAATACATCCTACTAAAGCCTGATTGTAACTGCTGGTGAATTTCAAAAATGCAATCTGACTATTGAGAAGAATTATATCCAATAAAATTCTGTTTTAAACTTGGAAAAATGCCACTGAAACGTATAGAATGCTTCAGACTGCTTTTCGACCATCTTGCCTGAATCGAGTATCAGTTTTTGAGTGGCATAAGACATTCAAGGAAGGCAGGGAGTCTGTAAGGGATGATGAGAGGTCTGGGAGGAGTAAGGAAATCAATACACCAGAGTTGATTTGCCAAACGGTTAGGGTTAGGGTTAGAGTTACTATGTTGAGGTTTTAAGGGAGTTCAGGAAGAGATTCCATCGGAGGAGGCCAGCACTCTTCAAATCGGCCCAGTGGCATTTCTAGCAGGACAATGCACTAGTCCACAACTCCATCTTTGTCACAGACTATTTGACCAAGATGGGGATCAAGACAGTTCCTCACCCTCGCTATAGTCCAGACCTTGCTCTCTGTGACTTTTGGTTATTCCCTAAGCCCAGAGACTGTCGTTATGAGACAATTGAAGAGATGAAAGAGGCTGTGACGAAGGTCATTGACACGCCCACACAAAAGGACTTCCATGGGGCCTTTCAGAAGTTGTTGGAACGGTACAACAAGTGCATTGCAGCCGGAGGAGATTACTTCGAAGGGGACTAGAGTTTCATGTGTGTACTATCAATAAAAGTTCCCATACGAAAAAAATCTGGAAACTTATTTAATGATCCTTGTATAATTTAAAATTTTTTGTATTAGGAATATTTACTCGAAGCTATAATTGTTTACTAAGGATTATGATTAGTTACCTGAAAACATATTACTGTAGCGGGGAGTACTCGGAGCGTAGTGGCTAATGTGTGGACTGTGACATCGTAGTAAACGAGTTCGAACGCCTGTCTCACTATTACGATCACTTTCGGACGATTATCTTAGGGAAAATATGAACCCATTATTCCTCTTAAATGGTACTACAGTTGTCTTTTACAAAGATGTTTCCGGCTCTGAATCAATACGATGGCTGATAAGCCATTAAACAAGAAAAGAAACTAAATAATCTCAACTCCTAATCTCAAAATTCTGTCAAACCCACACGTACGCATATATATATATATATATATATATATATATATATATATATATATATATATATAATGAACTCCTTTGTATTCC
>CAUZXS010004250.1:0-7500 GCA_963585895.1 Sepioteuthis lessoniana
ACAAGACTTTGTGAATGGGGTACTAAAATAGAACTTGAACTCACTCGCGTTTGAAGTTTTTGAAAAACTTCAAACATGAGACCTTGTGCCATATATGCTCTCTGATAAAAGCAATAAGTGGAAAACATACACGTATGTAAGATTGAAATAAATGAATCTTTAAAAAATACAAATCTCTTCGTGGACCTATTCATTTAAAAAAAATATCTTTCTCTCTTTGGACCTAAAATGAAAATTTATATATATATATATATATATATATATATATATATATATATAATTCTATTTCCTGCCCATGAGGTTAACCTTATATAGATTCATAACACAGACTTGGGAAGACATAGCCCTGGAGGTGGCTGTGTCCTCTATAGGGAATACATACCTTCAAGACACATTAGGTTAAGTGGCGACGCATTGCCACCATGACTAGTTAATTCAGCATCGTTTATAAGTGACTTGAACCGGTGGCCCAGTGGTAGCGTTTTGACTTCTGCCTATTGTGATTGTTGGTTTGATCTCCAGTGGTGGAGATTACGGTGTGCATTGCTGATGAGACCCAATAAGGATCGAAACAGCTGTTCTGTGTTCCATATGTTGCATGTAAGTGTTTGCCGGATTTTCTAGTCATGATAATTGTAATATATATATATATATATATATAGAGAGAGAGTCTCCATGGCATAGTGGCTGACATAATATACTGTGACATTGCAGTAAGTAAATCTGAACTCCAGTCATGCAATTATGTTCCCTTTCAGACTAATACCCTTGGGAAAGACATGAACTCTTTTTTTGCCCTGATAATGGGTTGAATAGTACAAGGATAGATTTGGCATTAAATAACCCATGAAAGTTAAATATGTCATTAAAAATAAGGAAGAAATAAAGAAAGCTATAATGCATATGCAAAGTGCAGATTTGTCTGTGTTTTCTCTGCCAACAAATTGTGTAAAGTTTAGAGTAAAATTTAATTGCATGAGAAAAAGAAAACAAAATGGAAAAACAAATTGACATTTTTCACTATCAAGAGAACTTCATAAGAAATTTCTTTTATTTCACAAAAGCAAAATATTCACCTGACAAAGGAAAGAAAAATATGTTAATAAATACCATCAATAGAAAATCAAAACTGAAATTATGGATAGGACCTATAATATAAGAATATGTGATTGATTGACTGATTGATATGAAAAACATGTCAACTCATCTGGGGTTATTTGATGCCCAGAGGTTTGTTAATTAAATACATTGTACATTTGTATTTACATTTTTTTATAGTTACTCCAGAGTTTTTTCTCACGTAGTTATATGATATAACATATTCTTTTATATGTAATGCAAATGATTTGCAACTATCAGATGAGGTTAAATGATTCAATACCCAGGGGTCTTATGCCTCAGTAAGAGATAATGTCAGCACATTCTATGCCTCTTTAACAGGGCAATATAAGTAATTGGGACGATATACAAGGATCATTAAATAAGTTTCCAGACTTTTTTCATGTGAGCAGTTTTATTGATAGTACACACATGAAACTCTCGTCCCCTTCGAAGAAATCTCCTTCGGCTGCAATGCAGTTGTTGTATCGTTCCAACAACTTCTGGAAGGCTCCATGGATGTCCTCTTGTGTGAGTATGTCAATGACCTTTGTCACAGCCTCTTTCATCTCCTCAATTGCCTCATAACGACAGCCTCTGAGCTTAGGGAATAACCAAAAGTCACAAGGAGCAAGGTCTGGACTATACGGAGGGTGACGAACTGTCTTGATGCCCATCTTGGTCAAATAGTCTGTGACAAGGATGGAGTTGTGGACTGGTGCATTGTCCTGGTGGAAATGCCACTGATCTGATTTGAAGAGTACTGGCCTCTTCCCAAGGAATCTCTTCCTGAACTCCCTTAAAACCTCAACATAGTAACCCTAACCCTAACCCATTGGCCAATCAACTCTGGTGTATTGACTTCCTTACTCCTCCCACACCTCTCATCATCCCTCACAGACTCCCTGCCTTTCTTGAATCTCTTATGCCACTCAAAAACTGATGCTTGATTCATGCAAGATGCTCCAAAAGCAGTCTGAAGCATTCCATACGTTTCTGTGGCATTTTTTTCCAAGTTTAAAATACAATTTTATTGCATATCATTCTTCTAAAGTGTCTTCATGTCCAGATTGCATTTTTGAAATTAACCAGCTGTGACAATCAAGCTTTTGTAGGGTGTATTCCAATTGCTGCTGTAGCTGTTCCTTTGAAGCTGAAATCATAAAAAAATTGGTCAGTCATCTCATAAGAAGTATAGCAATAACATACTGAATTTTCCAGAGTCTACAACTATTTTAAATGCCTGTACAATAAAAAGCTGGAAACTTATTGAATGAACCATGTCAGTAACTGGGGTGATATAAGTAAAAGAAGAGATTTTTTGAAAAATTTCAAGAATACATATTTTCTTGCTGTTCTTTTTATTTCTAATCTGGAAATTTTAAAATCTGAGCTCATTGTAATATCTTCATAATATTGCCAGAAATCATAATCTTAAATTCTGGAGGAGATATGTATTTATCAGTCCCACTTTCTAAAATTCTTGTTGTAGCAATAAGCACAAGCATAAGACTAAACTATATTTTTGTGAGGGCATATAAGTTAAAACTTATAGCCCCCTAGTGTCCATTGTTCATACTATAAATTTAAACATTTAAAAAAAATCTTGACTTTCTGATGACCCAAAAATGCCATAAGAAAGAAAATAATGGAAAAATGTCACATCTTTCATTTCTGGCATGGCTATTTTCAGTTAGATGGCTATTTTATACAATAAAACAAAAAGATAAAGATTTGATCGAAGGTTTTGTTTGTTTTATAAGTTTAACAACCAATCTCTCCTTTATTGGTTATTTAATGTTGAAATTTGATACAAATGGCTTGCACACTGTTATATGGTATCAAGTATTCCTATCTAATATCAATAATTTAGAGACAATTATATAATTTTGAGTAACTCATTGACCTAATGAGTAGAGTGTTTGCCAATGGTCTGGGAGACTGGGGTTCAATCTCAGGTCGAGTCATATCAAAGACTCAAAAAATGGTACTTGATGCCGCCTTGCTTAACACTCAGCATTATAAGGTAAGGGTAAAGTAGAACAATCCAAGGAATGGAGTAGCACTCTCCCCAACACCTAGGTGTAGTAGCTATTGAAAAAGGAGCCTTTGGGTCACACTCGACTAAGGTCACCAAGTTTACTTTTACTTTATTCCTATTTAATAATAATCATTTGTTTGCACCAAGTTATATAGTTGCAAGTATTCTTATCTAATTGTGAGAAGTTTATGTAGTATAGTGAGTGGTTAATATGAGGGAGTGTGACATCATAGTAAACAAGTTTGAACTTCAGTCATGTTATTTACATTCACTTTTAGACTAATAACCATGGAAAAGGTATGAATCTCCTTACCCTTGCAGCTATGGATTAACTAGTACCACAACTGTTCTTCTACAAGGATGGGTTTGGCATTAAATTACCCATAAAGGCTGTTTCAAACTAAGAAACCAAACTAAACTTATTTAATATTAATGACTTATTGGCTTAATGGTGAGAGTGTTCGCCAATGGCCTGGGTGACCTGGGTTCAATCCCAGGTCAAGTCATACCAAAGACTCAAAAAATGGTACTTGATGCTACCTTGCTTAACACTCAGCATTATAAAGTAAGGATCAAGGGTAAAGTGGAGCAATCGAGGGAAACGAGTAGCGCCCTCCTCTACACCTAGGTGTAGCTATCGAAAAGGGACCCTTCTGGTCACCCTCGACTATGGTCACCAACTTTACTTACTTTTTATATGATTTCAAGTAACTATTCTAATCTCATAATAATAATAATAATTTATTTGCACACAGTTATATAGTTTCAAGCATTCCTATCTAATAATCTTCAAAAAGATTTATTTAACCAACAGAAAGGACAATCACAAGTACTTCCACTCCAGGTGTTGCTGTGGTGTTGGGGTTAATGTGCTGGACTGTGGCCTAGTAGTAAATGAGTTTGAACTCCTGTCATGCTGTTGTGTTCACTTTTGAATTAATAACTTCAGAAAAAGTATGAGAACCCCTTATCCCCACCAACTATGGGTTAAATAATACCATTACTATCATTCTACAAGAATGGCTATAGCATTAAATGACCCATGCAGGTTAATATGCCATTAAACAAAGAAGCTGAAACTAATACCTGTCCTTGTCAGGATGAACCAGGGAACAATGGCAACAAAGGGGATTCTCTACACTTTCAAGAGATCTTGAGCTGGAGTCACATGCCAATTAAGTTTAGTGTAATACTTGGAACTATTTTTAGGAGGATCTTGCTTTTTTTCTGTGAATGAAGTTAACAAATTCTAAGTCCCACTGACAAAGTAGAAAGATTTGATTTTACTTATCTGATGAACACAAACTGAGGGTCCTGTTAAGCAATATGCTTACATCATCAATAGAACCTTTTGCTAAAAAGTATTTGTAATTTTCAAAAATGAATAAGCCAAAGCAGTCCAAAAGAGAACATGCCACTATATCTTGATTGGGTGTTGGTTGCACAAGACTTATACACTCCTTTATACTCAAACAAGAGGAATAACCACAGTGTTAAACATGTCAAACACCTTACATTGTTAAACATTTTCTCATTGAATGTGGAGGTTTAACTTTTTTTTGATAATATTTTTCTATGCAAATAACATGAAGAAGTTATTTGAAAATGTCAGCATTGATGAAATTTTGTCCTTCTTAAAAGAAATAGAACTATAATTCCTCTACTTAAAAAAAGAAAATGTAGATATATATCCTTGCCCTTGAGGTCATAATAGTTACACAGATGCATATTTCTAATCCTCTTGGGAAGACACGTCCCTGCAGGTGACCGTATCCTCTGTAAAGAGTACGGATGTAACTTGCAGGACACATTCAGGTTAATTGGCAGTGCAATTACCATGACTAATTAAGTTGGTGTCACTTGTGTGCAATATGGACAAGTGGCTCAATTGTAGAGTTTCAGTTCTGCAATCTGTGATCGCTGGTTCAATCTCTAGCGGTGGAGATCACGGTATACACTGCTGAGGTGACCTAATAAGGTCGAAACAGCTATCCAGTGTTTCTATATGTCATGTGTAAGTGTTCACCGGATTTCCTGGTCAATTCACAAATAAAATTATACCAAAAATTATAAATGAAAACATGATCAGTACCATACAAAAGTAATTATTAGAAAATAATCCCAGAAGATTTTGACATATCATGAAAACAAAATAAAAACTCTAAAGGAACAACTACACAATAAATGTAAATAGAAATGTACAATGAATGTCATTCCCTAACTCCTAGGCATGAAATAACCCCAGTCAAGTTGACATACCATTAAAATCAATCACTCATTAAATATGTGCACAACAAAATAACTTTCATGTTAAATTGATTAATTAGATAATGTATAGAGTCGGTGTTAATTATCAATACTTCTATTTATTCACAATCTTGATACTTCCTGATCAGCATTTGTTTTCAATAGGCAGCATTGTCTTAGTACAGTAATGTGTAATTCTTGTTTCCCAAACTAAAAATTCATCTTATAAGTAAAATTTGATGATGTGAGAGACTTATAAGTAAAATTTGATGATGTGAGAGACATTAAAAGAAATATTATGACACAACTTGACACCAAATCTAAAGTTTCAGAGGTAATTTGATCTATTGAAAACTCACTGGAATGACAGTGTTGAATGACAAAGAAGTTATTTTGAAGAAAATATTTCATTCATTGTTTATTTCTGTATTGGTAAATACAGCTTCAGTCTCAATACTTTTAAATACACCTAGAATATATAAATCATCCAATATATTTATCATAAATCTAGAATATCTTGAATATGACTCTAAATTGCAACCACTAGTGAAGCCCCAATTTTGGAGCTCTGGGGAGTGTGTAGTCACCCCTTTTATGCTACCACTCCCAGGTTTAGTCAAATTCTAGGATGGTAGTAACCATCTATGGGTTAAATAGATCGCTTTGAAAATCATTAGTATTCGATAGGAATATTTCAAACTATATAACTGTGCAAACAAATGATAATTATTTTATAATAGGAATAGTTATTTTAAAACATATAAACTAAAAAGATATAATTACTTGAAGCTATAATTATTTACCAAATATTATCAATAATTACTTTAAACCAACCAACTAGTAGACAAGTTCACCTACCTAGAGACAGACATCGACACACGAATAACAAAGGCATGGACAGCTATAAATAGGCTATTGGTCATATGGAAGTCAGACATGACCGATAAAATGAAACGCAGTTTCTTCCAAGCAGCAATCGTGTTGATACTGCTATATGGATGCACTACATGGACGTTACGGATAGAGAAAAAGCTTAACAGCAACTACACAAGAATATATTGAACAAGTCCTGGAGGCAACACCCCACAAAGCAGCAGCTGAATGGCCACCTACCACTCATCATGAAAACTATCCAAGTTAGACGAACCAAACATGCATGACACTGCTGGAGAAGTAAGGACGAGCTCATAAGTGATGTACTCCTATGGACCCCTTCACATGGCTGAGCAAAAGCAGGGCGACCAGCTCGAACTTACATACAGCAGCTCTATGAGGATACGGGATGTAGCCCTGAGGACCTGCTGGAAGCAATGAATGATAGGGAGGGGTGGCGAGAGAGGGTCAGGGATATCCGTGCTGATGGCACGACAAGATGATGATGAAGCTCAATTGGCTAGGGCTATAGAATATGCCAAGTGAATCTCAGTAGAGGGGTAAAACTCCTACCCCTTTTGAGTGTTCTGGATATGACATGAAACCATCTGTTCATAAGGTTCCAGTCCTGGAGCACTGGGGAATGTAGAGTACCCTTTCTTTGCTATTACTTTAAGGTCCACTCTGACCAAGAGTGATAGTCCCTGTTTGGGTCCTATCTATGGGTCAAATAGAATGTGTCCTGAGTATGACATTAAACTGCATATGATGGTAAGGCTCCACTCCTGAAGCTTTAGGAAATGTGGAGTACTCCTTCATTGCTATTACTTCAAGGTCCAATCTGACTCAGAGCAATTGTCCTTGTTTGGGTCCTATCTATGGGTTAAACAGAACTGTTGCATTTCCATAGACTGTCTTTTTCATTCTGACTTGTAGTGACAAACTCATATTTAGCCCATTTGTAAACATTTTTTGACCAAAAAATGCTTCTCCACATCCATCACAAATTCCCTGTAAATTTCACATAGTTTGTATTTGTCAGCCACCAAAAGTTTGATGACAAACCTCTGTTCAAGCCTGGAGAACTCTGATTTGCTACTGTTTTGAACTTATTCAAAACAAATGTTCTTGTGAGATTAAAATAATTTTTGCAATAAATCAATTCCAAAGAATGCAGAGTTTACTTACATTAACGGAAAAAAATTGAAAAAGAAATTATCTTGCTTTTTCAAAAAATGACC